>VUYV01000033.1:2159128-2297425 GCA_008711295.1 Anarhynchus alexandrinus | reverse complement strand
TCAGTAGGCCTAACTAGGGTAGGGAGTTTCCTCCGGACATCCTTAACTTTGGCTGCAGGGAGACAGCAGACCTCCCTACGGATTGGGTCCGGTCTACATATGGGACCTTCCACTCCCTTCAGAATCGAGTCCCCTACTACAAGGACCCGTCTTTCTTTCCTAAATGATGTTGTCGTTATACGAGGTGTGGTCTGTCTTGGCTTCAGTGTCAACTCAAAGTTTGGCAAGCCACAGTTATTGTCATCCTCCTCTTCCCTTTCCAGAACATCATATCTGTTCTGTAACAGCAAGAAGTACTCCAGCCCTCTGATCATTTTTGTGGCCCTCCTCTGGACCCACTCCAACAGGTCCATGTCTTTCCTACGTTGCGGACTCCAGAGCTGGATGCAGTACTCCAGGTGGGGTCTCACCAGAGAAGAAGTAGCATAAGTGAGAAAGAGAACGAGAGGGAGGGGCAGGGGGAGAGAGGGAGAGTGAGCTTACTTAGGGCAAGGCTTTCAAAGGCATCTCAGTATATCTACTTACTATAAACAGCAGTGTGATTTTCAAACAATGTACATCTCTTGGGGTGGCCGCATTAGTGGGTGGCCGCACCTAGGTGTCTGAACTCCATGCTTGGGCATGGTGTGACAGAGGTTAGGGCTGGATGGACTCTGACAAGTCACTGCAAGCCCACTGGCAGGCCAGTTTGGAGAGATGCTGGCTCTTTTCTCACTTTCTGGTGGGCAGGAGAAAGTTTGGTAGCACTTGGTCTGAGGGTGTAGCTGTGTCTGGGGCTCAGGCAGGATGAGAATGAGGCAGCACCTGGCATTTAAACAGCTGTGAAAATTAAATGCTTTCCAAGTTTAAGCAGTACCTGAGAAGTGGCCTGTGGATTTAAAATCTGCGGTTGTGTTCTGAAGCGCTGGTAGGGTGCACAAAGTCCCTTTGTGGATCATGTCCCAAAGGTCTTTGAAAATCCTGCAAAGTGCCTAACTCACTTCAGCAACGTTGTACTTAGGTTTAGTTTGGAGTCTTGAGAACCACACAGTAAAAAATAAATGCCTTAGGGGAAGATCATTTACTAACCAGTCCAATATGCTCGTGAACATTTTTGTGCAAGACTGATATTCATCCAAAATAGTGAAGTGTTTTATTTTAAAGGAACGTGTGCTTAAATGTCTTGCACAACTTCAATATTTTCAGCTACTGGCTGTTATATGTCTTTAATAGCCAAATTGTAAAAAAGTTATATTTAAATGGCAAGGGATTCCAGGCCACCGATTGGGACAACTGATTTTTAAAATTTTCACAATGAATTATGTCGGAAATTATATCAGCTATGAATCAGAACCTATGTGTTTTAGCAATTTCTATGATTTTTAGAGTTTCTTAGATCCTATATAAGTATAAACATGCAATATTCGGTCTTGAATAGCATTGTCAAGAAGAGGTCCTATTAGCGGGGTTCCCCTGATATGAGAAAATGGTCACAGTGAGAGGTGGGTTAGATCTAAAATGAAAGGGTCTTCCATCTACATAAAAAGTCACCAAACTCTGTCACTGTTTTTCTGTAATATGGAAGACAGAAGAGGTAGAAGTCAATGGTAATTTTGCATCAGAAGGGACTTACCTATACATACATTACCAAGGTAGCAAAATAAAGCAGTAGGAGATTCTTTACAGTAATTGCATTAGTTGTGTAATAATAGCAACAAAAATATCATTAACAGTATTAAAACAGAGCCAAATGTCTTATTCTTTCAGGCACATTGGGTCCAAATGTTTAACAGAAGGGGGTTTATCTTTTTAGCAGCTTTCATAAGCAAACAAGATTGACAAAGAATAGAATGGGAAACAAAGGTAAAATGAGATGTTTGTGATTACAAAACAAATCAGTGGCACAAGCCAGGAAGAAGACAGCCGGTCTTCTGGCTCACAGACTTCTTTTCATATTGTCCATCATAATAATAGCATAAAATTAATAAAATTAACTAGTAGAATGAAAATCAAGTTAGTATTTTTAGAATCACCGTTAGCAAATTATGCATGCATTTTTTTGTCTAATATTAGCTACTTATTCTAAATGTAAAAAAAAAGCTTTTCATCTGCTTAATGTTAGAATCTTGATTCTGTGTCATTGGAAGCTCTGAAAATAAGACTATGCTAAGGGCAATTCTCAGCTGGTTAGATTAAAGATCACATTCATAGAACTCTTAGGTATTTATTAGGTACGATTCTGAACTCTGATGTCCACCTCTCACTGCTTTATTAGCAGAATGCACCGGTAAATGAAGGAGGAAAGAAGCCGCAGCAACAAAAGATTAAGTGACGCTAATTTAGGGAGAAACAAATTGTTCTGTAAGCAGTCAACCTAAAGAAGTGTGGTTTCCTATTGATGTGTATCCTTTAAAGTTTCTGTACTGGTACTGAACTACTCCAAATCCCATTGTGTTCCTATGTTATCCTCTCTTCCTCTTCCCTAAAGCTATGCATTAGCTGATTAGGCAGCTGGTTGGTGGCAAACAAAATGTATGATAAGCAAGTGTCCTTAACTTTTTCTCAGTGAGACCTGAAATTGGGGTTTATTTCCCATACTTAGTTAACAATTTTCACAACATTTGTTGGTGTGACATTGTGACCTTTATCCCTCTGTCAAACTCAACGAAAATTGCCCAGTGGGTTCAAGAGTCATTGCAGACAGTTGGACAGATGTCTGCCCAAACTACACAATTGCATCAAGTTTATTTCTTTAGGAAAACATGGCAGAAAATAGATTTAATAGATCTTGGTTTATTTTGGCATTTTCACTATGTATTGGTTTGATTTTACAAATGTGAATCACACATGGAAGAGTTTGGTTTCATCTTGTTCAAGCACTGGGAGATCAATGTGGTTTTGGGTCTGCAACCTAATATCCGGGGTGATTCAAATCCAGCTGTTACATTATACAAAACACTAAAGTCTAATTAACTCACGATTACTGAAAAAATTATGAAAGAACTAAATAATTTTATTTTGTAGAGACAATGGCTTAACTGCATCATTAACAGTTAAGTAACCAAGAATGAAAAGAACAGTTTTTCAGCTCAGTTTTCTGCTTATTATTTAAAAATAAATGTGAATCTTTGCCCACATTATGGATCAAATATTTTCTTCAGTTCTTTCATTTTCATTCTTTTTTTGAACGTCCGGAATTTATTTCAGGACCAAATGTGCTAAAGTAACAAGGGGATGATATTTGACTGGTATTCAAGTCTGAGCCTTTACAAGAACACTGCGTGACAGTTCCAGCCTGAATTTGCCAAACCAACACTTATTGGTCCCAAGTTCTAAAAAGTATATTAAATGCTGTTGGTTTCCTGAGAAAGGGGGGGTGTGGGCATTTAAGGGAGGTGGCATTGTGAAATATAACTGCTTTTTTAAAAAAATGGGATTCCACAGAACACAGGAAAATGGGGATTGAGTACAATGTCGTATTTACTAGCAATAGACCTATTGGCAAAGAAACATTCTGTCAAGAAGAGTGGCAAAATTAGATTGGATGAAAAACCAAGGAAAGTATCAGAGGAAACAATACAGTATTAGCAGAAAGGACAAGATGATCTCCCCAGTGGACATTTCTAATTGTTACAATTCAAATCAGAGTCTGCTGTAACTGAGAACGTCTGGAGTCATTGTGTTCCTTTAAACAAGACAGAGATGCTGCCAACTATGCCAATTATCATTTTAAAGTACTATGTTCTGTAGGAACTGTAGGACTTTGATATTTTTGAAAATTAACACTCATGTTTCTCCATGCAAGACTTAATTTATTTTTGAGGTGAAAGGAAGGAAAGAAGCAGTGTGGAAGATAGACATTTCTGTTCATGTACACTGTATCTCTCAAAGGTGTTGTCAGGCCAGGGAGACCCAGGAGAACAAATTCAGAAATAAGAAGTGGAATCTGTAATCTAAGATCAGTAGTGGATCCTGAGCCTTCATAGGACGTTTTAATTCCTGACAAACCTTTCCTTATGATTTAAATGTTTTCACCATTGAAGAACTGAGCTGGCCAGAGTCTTCACTGGGAAGTTTTAAATAGTGATCTAAGATCTCAGTCCCATCTAAAGCCCTGTGCAACTGGCCCTTCTTTACCCTCATACTGCATTGCAACAAACCTGCTAGCATCCCCCTGCCCCCAGCTGCGTGAGGCTCCTGTCCTTATGTTCTCACTGGCAGAGCAGATCCTGGCAGGGGGCTGCATAGCTTGCACAGCTTGAGGGGTTCACAGAAGCTGTTTTCTCACACAACAGCAGATTAACCCCAATTTCTTTGCTCTGTGATAGGTATCCATGAACAGGATCTTGTGGTGAGGTACCTGTCATCTAACTTTCTCTGTCCATATGTCAGACGTCTGAAGTGAGTCATTCTGGCTGACACCATAATCCTTAAGGTACAGGCACCAGCAGGGGACAGTTCATCTTATTTGAAAGTAAGTGTTTAAATGGAGTGAACTGGCCTCAGGATGTGAACATCTCTGCTCCACTGACTGTAGAAGAAATATCTATATCTGTCTGTCTCCACCTCCATCCCCATCTCTACCTCTACCTCTACCTCTGCCTCTACCTCTACCTCTACCTCTACCTCTATCTTTGTCATCTCTATAACTGAATTAGATGATACAAAAACATTTTGGAAAAATTAAAGCTACCTGAGATACATCCGAGCCTCATTTCCGTATCCTGCCTTCCACGTAGGATAATTTGAGACCACTATAACAAGAGATGGGTCAAAATGGGAATTCAGAAATCCTGGTACAGCAGTTTGGAAACCTTGGTTTACCTCTTCTCTGCGCCATCTGGGAAAAGGGTCCTATACTGTTTTGGGCATATAATAGCACAGTGGCATACTGGAGAAACTGGACCATTTCCACTGCTTCATGCAAGGCTCAGTTTCTAGGAACTGCATAGAAAAGACTTTCTAGAGGGCAAAATGGTTGTGAAAAGCAGATATGCTTTCCCATAATATTGTATGGGAAAGAAAATAGGTACTAGCTCCTTTCCAGGAATGTCTGTGCAGGAGGACACGGAGCAGTCAACTGGGAAATGAAAAATGGGAATAGAGAAATTAGATTAGCAGGGTAAAGATATTCTGATCACAAAGGGATCTTTTACTTGTAAAGTAAGGGCACTGCTGAAGCCTGAATCAAGGCTAAAGTAAATTTGACCAGTCTCTTGGCCACAGACATGCTAATAAAAACCTTAAAGTCTCATGTTAGCAATCAAGAGACTGTAATTTGCAGTACAAAATAAATTCATGAAATCATTATGAAACTTCAAAACAAGATCTCATTCAGAGTTTCCAAATTGCCTTCAGTAACTTTATTTCCTTTACAAGGGATAGAAAACTGTAAGGCATTGAAGCAGAATAAAAATGATGAAGGTTCTTCAATGGACTCATTGTAGGAATAAAGAAAATAAACTATCAAACTGGCCTTTATTGTCAAGGTAAAGAGCCATTTCTGTGCTGGACGTTTCTACACTGATTTGTGAGACACACTGTCTCCATGTAAAGTTTACATCTATATCCTATTCACATTTTGGTCCTGAATGCAGCAAGAAAAAATAGCTTAAAATAACTGGGAATTATTCTCCAAAAAATTATGTCACCATTACCTCAGAGTAAATGTGTCTTTAGGTTTTTGTTGCTCCTTAAATAGCTTTTTTGTGCTGCTAGAGTTTAAGCGCTGCTGGAACTCTGTCAATTCTTGACCTTTTTTTTTTTTTCTTGCCTAAGTAAGGAAAACTCCCAGCTGATTGTAAGAGTGCTCTGTTGCCATCACAAAAGACCCTCTTCTTTGGGAGAAAAGCTGAATTTCCGGTGTGAGATCATCAGGTTCAAGAAAAGGAGAAAAAAATGCTCTTAAAAAAATAACTGAAGCAGACAGCAGAGCAGGAATTGGTGATTATCTGGCACGCAGTCAGATCGTCAGTCATGGCGAGGCACGAGGAACGCTGGCTCTGCAGCTGCAGGCTGAAAAAAATTGGTGAGACTAAACAGTGAGCATTTATCAACAACTGGAAGCATTTAGACAAAGCAACTAATTTTTCATTGTCCTCCTTTATAATCAGGTTTTTTTGCTACATTTTTCTCCAGTCAGAAGGGCAATTAGCATACAGAGTTCTCATCAGTCCTTCTGAGCGCTTTCCCTACTTTCCTGGATTGACAAAGTAAAACTGATCATACACAAGCAGGTTTTGGCCTGATTAAAAGATCTGGGGGCAAGGCAGATAGTCTGCATTATTTATTTATTTTTAATGTGGTAACACAGGCACTGCTCCAAAGAAGCTGGATTCTGGTGAGAACGAGTGTGTCCCTCCCCAGTTATGCTCTGTGCTCAAAGTACTCTGACTGTAAAATACTTGAGCCTTCAGAATTTTAGGGTCTTGGTCAAATAGAACTTGGTCCCTTTCAGCTGCTGCGGGCTATGCTGCTGTGACCGAGGGAAGCAGAGTTCACAGACTGGTCTCTTTTCCATGGAAATTCAGTTTACTGCCATTAGAGACATCACAAAGCTGAGGCGAAAATGGGGGGACAGATGTACCCCAGGCTCACTCTTTTTACTTGCTGCTCTGGCTTCTCGGAAGGAGGTGTGCAGTGGAGTTGGTAAAAAATTGGGGTAGAAAGAAGCATGTGAGAATTGGAAAGTAAGTTATTGGTGGTGGGATGTTGATACTAATGACAAAATATTTTGCTTTTGCTCTAATCAAGAGTATAAAGTCACAGAGAGGCTCGTACTGTTATCATGGGATATCTTTAGGAATGACTAATGATTTCCTTTGGCAGTGCAGGTACAATCCGTCCCTGTCCTCAGCACACAATGGAGGGTTTTTTCCTTTCTTTTGTTCATCAATTCAGAGACTGTACCTATAACATGGAGGCAACATATTTTGAAAGGTGATGTACAACTTGCTTGCAAAGCAGAGGGAAAGCTCAGCATACATGTTAGTACATTTTAGGTGAGAGGGTATGTTGATTGGAGGGATAACCATCATTGGTGCATATTGCCTTTAAAAGAAGATTAGCTAAACACCAAAAAATGTATGGCAGAAAGCAAGTTTTCCCTAAGGGAAAAGGGACTGGATGTCCTAATCATTTTTTATTATCTCTTGTCAGATACATCAACTGAGGACTTGGCCCTTCATTCCTACTAATTGTATATAACTCATTGCATGGAGAATGAACTAGGTGGCAGTAATCACTCAATGATCTCAGATGTACATCATAAACCTTACAAGTTTTCTTCTCAGATTAAAATTGGGGGAGGGGGAGGACAGACAAGTTTCAGCTCTTAAGAGAATATTTTGTCTTAACTACACTTTGCAGCACCTTATGTAGCAGATTTATGGCGAGCACAAAGAAAGTGTTCATGGATCCTTGTTCATCACTGATGTTGCATATGCACAGAGCCTTTAACTCTACGTGCTGTGAAGAGCTGCTGAATTTAGAGAACTTTATATTTAGGTCCCAAACTGTTAACAGAAAATACACGCTGCACAGAACACTATCCACTGTTGCTTCATCCTCACTGGTATGTCAGTGTTCAGATATTCTGTACATTAAACAGCTGCCACATAGGAATGTATGGGGAGAGAAAAACAGGAAGAAAGAGGGGGAGTTCTGATGGAACTGAGAAAGGATAATTAAAAAAAGAATAAAAAGATATGGTGTAAACCTTCTGTATGTTGAAACAAGCCTGTGTCTCCTAACAAGCATTTATTACAAAATAGCTATAGACATGACAATTTTCCTCCAATCTGTGCTAGTAACAGCAACTAGGAGGACATGAATAAAAACAAAATTTAAGCTTTGAGATCTTATTCAGTGTGCAGCTCCCAAGAAAGAAGCCCAGGTAAAAATACAACTCTGTGAAGATCTCACTTCAAAGTCTTTTGGTGGGAAGGTAGTTGGGGTCTGCCTGTAAAAGCTCTAGGCTTTGTTTGTCCTCTGTCTTGAGTTTCCTCCTGAATTTTAGGAGATTAACTGCAGTTACAGGCATATTTGAGAAGGTTGCTTGCTTTCAGTTGTATGATTTTCTTTAGTTTTTCTTAAATTTGAACCACTGTGGTTTAGTCAATATCTGTCTAGTCTGGCACTCAAGGTTTTCAAATGGCATATTCGTGCTACAAAGCTCTTACAAGTTCTGTGGTGATGCCTAAGAATGTATAACTTGCCAGGTATGAAAAAAAAAAAAAAAAAGACATACAGTTCACCAGACAGAAAGATGGGCAAACATTCACATTCCTCTGAAGGAATGTGAAAAAAACTACACTGATATGAGGGCAATGGCTTGCATTCATGACCACACATCATATGAATGGAAGGAAGAACAAAGTGCAGATCTCAGTAGGTCATTAATCATGAAAGCTCTCTCTTACGTAAGTTATGATCATATTTTGGAACTGACTATAGTCTCTCTGTAATATGAACCCATGAAATTCATTATTGTTTTCGGAAATAAGTGTACTTTTGCTCCAAGTTCAATGGTATAATTCATGATTGGTTGTATCTGTACTAAAGAGTAGGAAGTTGTGCCCAGTCTTGCTGGTAGTGGATTTGACCAAGTTATCTGTGGAATGAACCTCCTCAGAGTTTTGGCTCAGAAACAGAGAAAGAAGATGAGAGAAAATATGTTGACTCTTTGAGCTGGGTAGAAAAATATCACTGGCATGCATTTATGTGGAGTAGATATTATAACAGCCAGCAATAGAAACAGAATACTCACACAATTTGCAGCATGTGCTTTTGACTGATGCTATTAAAGAATCAACTGTGATATCTAAGTAAATACATATTAGAATAATTATTATTCCTTACTAAGGATCTTCTGTGACATCCACAATAAAACGCCGGAGTCAAAAAGAAAAAAAATCAGAAGTAAAGGCATTTATGAAAGTTCAAAAAATGAGGGGAAAGGAAATTATATCATTAATGTAGAAGATTCTTAAAATAGTGGGTGACTGGGTAGAAATACTTCTATACAAGGACTGAAATATAACAGAGACACCCACATCACTGTAATGCAGCTTTCCCCCTCTCACATTATCCTTGGTTCAGTTCATTATTTTCTTTTTCTTTTTGTCATAACAAGATCATCAGGAACTCTATTCGAAGATTTTTTTCTCCTTTATTCATACATGTTAGCCACATGTTTTCCCACTGATTATAAATGAAACACTGGTTGTGCTTCACCGATTCTACATGATAATTGAAAGAAGGATCTTTAGATTATTACCAATAAATAAATAAAAAGTCTTACTAAATAAATATAATTGTTATATGTCAAAGGCTGTTTCATTTATTTATCCAAGGCCCCAAATTATGACAGAATTTACAAGGATCAGTACAGCACCACAGTGGTGCAAAACTGACAGGAAAGAAGTGAACCTCAACCAGTCTTAAAGAGAAGAGGGAGTAGGACATGAGGGAAGAGCAAGCTGTGCCTCCTTCCCTTTGGCACTGCTTTCCACTTCATGCACACTGACTTATTTACTCCATTGCATATCTACAAGGTATCAGGTGAATTTGGTTTTACCCACAGTGGACATCAACGTAGTTTACTGCACACAGTGTAAAGCAGTGGAGAATTTGCTACAGTCTTTTATTGTAGCCCAAATCCTTATTGGTGGGCTAAAATGTGTGACATCTTAGGCACTGGTTTTACGGCAGTGGAAGTAAAACATATAGTTGGAGGAACATACATAAACTTATATGTATGTATACAAACATATATTGGGAGGACTAGTGACGTTTTTTTTCAGGTGTAAGAAAGTCTTGAAATTTGAAAAGATCTTTTGCTCCTTTTTTCTTTGACTCTTGTGCTTTTCTCTTTACAGCACTAGATTCAGCATTTAGATTTGGAGTTCTACTTTTTAAAAATGTTGCAGTTTAAGTAATATACTTACCCACCTGCTTAGTTTATTGTCACCACACAAATCTTTTCTGTGCTTAAAGTGAAGCATTTTCCAAAATCTGTTGCTGAACAAAAGTCTACATATTACCTCCAACTTTGGAAAACAAAACAAATGCTCTTATATTTTTACTCTTTGACGTAATTTTACTATGAATTTCATATATGACCTTTAGCATATATTTTCATCTTCCCTTTTTCTTGAAATATCTCTGTAACAAGCTTCCCTTTCTTGTCTAGCAACTGACCAAGATAATAGAAATCAACCCAGTATTTTCTTGTAGGATTTCTTAATCAATCCATCTAATCTTTCTAATTTGTAAAACAGAGAGAATAATGTTTCTTTACTCAGGGGACGCTATGTTGCTTAATTATGTTTTAAGTGTTTCGAAATCCATAGATTGTCCATGTTGCAGAAGTGTTAAGAATTTTAATTTTGATAAAATGTTAGAGGGCTTTATCAATGACTATCTCGTGAATACTGAAGATCTCTGCTACATTGCTAAAATCTTGAGATCATATTTTAAGTACTCCAAAACTAATAAATTCTTGTTTATATCGGTGCAGGTATATAATGTATATGCATGTATATAATGTATATATGTATAATATTATGTATAATTTTTTGTTAAGCTTGATACATCCATTTGAGAAATCCAATAATGAGGTTTGTTAAAGCATATTGGAACTATAAACTAAATCCTTACCAGAGAGGGAATTCAGGTAACCTAAACAATCAGCAAAATAGTTGAAAGAATAAAAAGCCAGAAAAGTACAAAAGGCACCTTGTGATTTTCTTTCTCTTTTTTTTTTAGTTTATGCTAAATAACTCCTGTTCGTTCAGTCTTCCATTGTGGGTCATGGGTTCACTGACCTCTGATCATTTTTGGTTCCCTCAATTTGGTTCTATCCAACCAGTTCTCATCTTTATAAGAACAGCCAAGCAAATGCTGATATGGAAAAAATATCTCCTCTTGATAAGATTACAAAATATATTTCAATTGGCTAATTATTTCAGTCTCAAGTGGCCAGTGAATCAGTGAGATTGCTTCTGAACACATCTTTCTGTTTCAATGTGCATGTTGAGGACACTTCAGATTGTATGGTGCCTTTTACTATGAATAAAAGCAGTGCTATAACACAGATAAAAGAAATAAAAGAAAGTAGCCACATGACAGTGTTTCTGCAAGATATATTACCACAAACAAAAATTTTAATAAAATGTTAGGATTAACATATTAATTTGATATGATTTAAGTATTCCAAAATGTCTCTCATGTTACTCTATTATAGTGACAACTCAAAGATACTGCAATAAAAACTCTTAATTATAGTCCTTCCACTAATTGCTATTATGTATTTTAAAAGCATTAGTCAATTTGTTTGTTTTTGGTTTTGTTTTTTTTTTTTAAATTCTTGAGAGTCCCTGCAAGAAAGGAGAGAAAATTTAACTAGATTCTGGAGTCACCTCTATTAGACAGTGTTCTCTTCTGAATCTATTTTTTAGTATTTTGTTGCTACAGCATTCAAAGATCCCTAGAGAATCATCCATTTAATATTAAAATCTCCATAATATCTGCAGGATTTCAAAGACAATTTTATTGTCAGGAAATCCTACCAGCAGAGAGAGATGCAACAAAACTTAACTTTTCTTCTTGCTCTTTTCTTAGTCTAAAATAGACGCTCTTCTGACTGAATGCTGAATACCTCTTGTTCTGGAAAAATATTGCTGAGAGTCAAAGCTTCCCTGCTACACTCTATGGCTTACTGTGAGGGTGCAGTATTATGGGAGAAAGCGAATTTGCTGAATCCTGAAGTCCAGCTTGCTACTGATTTTATGCCTACATTTTCCTTTTTCAGAGTTATTGCTCGTTCATGAGTAACTGATGTTTTGCACTCTTCAGTGAAATTTCCAAGTAGAAAAAGGTAAACTGATGGAATGAAATCAAGAAATCCCTCAAACCTTCCAACCTGAAACTTGAAGTCATCCATTTTATGTTTATAGCAGTTAGTTTGGGGATTGCTTTATTTTTAATTCCTTATCATCTGGGGACCTTATTATATGATCCTGTATCTTGGAGTGGAAATGTTACTGCTGTAAAATGTATTGATATCTTCAGGCCTGCATGGAATAAAATGTACCAGGAAGATCCCAGGATATACTGGATCGTTTTATTTGGTAATGTTCCCGGATGAATTTTCCAGGCTGATAAGGAGTATCACTAAAAATTAGTAAGATATCTAATAATAGACTATTTTATGGTTTCGGCTTTGCATGAATGGATCAGAAAACACAGAACTGTTAAACTCAGCTTTCCAAGATCCAGCCAACAGATTCACACTCTGCTAAAATTTCACCGGAGTGAATAACAATTGCAGATATATCTGTGTACCAAATTGTAATGCATTTCTTGAATACGTATCAGCATTTTTCAAGAAAAAGAATAGTATTGTCATAAAACACTCATTCTATTAGAGGTCCAGAAGTTATTCTTTGAAAGAAATAGTTGAGTAAGTTAGTACTTATGATTTCTATGGAAGAAGTGATATCTGAAGAGGGATTTGGAGGAAAAATGGATGAATGCCAGTGGCACTAGTTTGGAAATGATTTGCAGTTTATTATTCTGATCTCTCTGCACCAAGATTATAAATTGATAAGTTACTGAGATTCATATAAATTATATACAAAATCTCCAAACAAATTCTGCCACATTAAAAAAACATGAAAATGAAAAAATATAAATCTCGAAACAGAAGAATGTCTTTAAGTCTATCCCTGTGCACTTGTGTATTGCAAAGCAGCCTTAAAATTACATGACCATTCACTAGTATAGTCACCAGACTTTTGGAATATTCAGTCCAACAGGGAAGGCTGCTAATTTATGTTCTTTATTTTCTCTCTATTCTGTCTGATCCAGCTTTTGCTCCATCTAATTTACTTATCTGACTCCATACCATGCTCATCCCCTAATTAACTGATTGCTCTTATGTCTCAGGTCACCATCAGTTTGGTTTGACTTTCTGTTGTATTTACTACTTTTCTGATTTTAGAACCATCTGCAGAAGTAATAACCACTTACTCTACAACAAGTGTGTATGAATAAGTCAGCTTTTGAGGTGGTGGTGGGGAACGAGACAGGCTTATCTTAATGAGTGCGTTCAAAAAGTGATTTCCCTTCCTCTGAAAAATGCAAGCAGTAAAAATTTGTCTTTCTTATTATTGATCGATACTGCATCATTGTGACCAGTGCCAGTCTGGGAATGAGAAGAGACTACATGAATGAGCTGTGAACGGAGAACCGCTATCTGGAACCAAAACCCCCCAATCCTGTGCTGAACTGTTTGTTTAATAAGGAAAAGTCAGGAGAGAGCAAACTCCTTTTCTTAAGCAGCAGGTCACTGTGTTCAAAAGAGTGCTTGGAAGGGTGGCAGCTTATTGCAGGCATCCACACACCACAGGTGCAAGTCTCTGCTGTCTGTCCTTGAGGAGCGGTTTACTCTCCAGCTGGTTAGCATTTACGCAGCAATCAGCAGGAAGAACTAAGTGGAGCTGCAAAGTGTTCCTGTGCAGGTCAGCAGAAAAATGTTCTCCGCTCTGCATTCCTTTGGGCTGCTCAGATAAATTCTAATCGACAGACTGCAGCAGCATTGGCCACTACACATGCACTCGCCATTACACAGGTCAGGAAAAGATTGAGGCGTATGTAATGCTAACAATGAAAAAGGCCAGAAGTATCTTGTGGAGGTGCAATAGTGAGATTCTGTTTTGCAAGGAAGGATTATACCCTTTCACCTATTTCCATGAAATATTTAAATGACTTGTTTGTCAGAATAACCAGAAATGATCATAGTGGGTTTGGGGGTTTTTATTTGGGGGAAAAAAAAAAAGTAAATGGTATGGAAGCAGCCCTATTAATTATTGAATGTCACATTACTGAATTCATAAAGGACAAGATAACGTTCCTTTGCTTTTTTTTTCTTGAAAGAAAAAATAGAATCCCAGTACGTGATACTATATGAAGCTAGAAACTAAGCAACCAACAAGCAAAAGTGTCACAAGCATCAAAATGATAAAAAGGACAATCCCCTGTGTCTTCTGATAGGCAGTGTTTTTGGAATGAACCTAAACACTTCTGAAAATCTCCACTTTCTATATCCAAAGTTTATGTAGCAGAAAACTCTCTTTTAATGGATGACCAACAGGTTTAGATCAGCTGTCTGGAAATCAAAGGCCTTCAAGTATAGTCATGTGCCTGATAGAAATTAAGTTGCATGAAATGGTGCTTATGTCTGCATGTGGGTCACAGAGAAGAAAATGAGAAACCACACACTTAGAAAATTAAATATGGAGTTTTTTTCCAGTCCATGGAATTATAATTGCAATAAATATAAGCTCAGTGACAGGGGAAAAAAAAAGGAAATGTGCACAGCAAAGCAATAGCAGTACTTATAAAACAGAGAAATTACTTGAAATATAAGCTACAAATGGGACATTTAGACAGAAATAACTACTGTATGAAATAAGATTGGAGAGGAGAAGCAGTGCACAATATGAGGAATTTTCTTTTTGAAATAGAATTCTGCATTTAGGGTGTGTCCAAAATGAAGTTTTATAACTCAACAGAACAGCATTGGTAATTGCATTGATTCCTACTTCCACTGCTTGAAGGATCTTTGACAGAAAGAAAGGCTCGATCACTGACAGTAGCCTGGACAAACAGATTCCCTTTCATATGTTGTAGAATAAATTTATCAAAAATGGGGAAAATGATGAGAAATTTTGTGCTGGATGCCCAGTGAATAGTCCATTTTGTGTGGGAATCCAAAACATTCTCACAGTGTTTGTTCTCACTGAGCCTTGTTTCATGTGAACCAAAAAAAATTTTTTAGGTCAATGGAAGGAATTAAGGTAAATACACTCGAATTCTTCTTAGATGTCACTTCTGAAATGTAAATATCTGATGCAATTCTTTCCTACATTGTGCTTTTTGTGTAGAGTATCATATGCATAATTCATTATTTGGTCTTCCTACCTTCTAGTGGAATCACTCTTCATTGGATTAGCATGAAGGAATGATTTTTAAACCTTAACATTACATTGGGTATCAAGATCAAAGCAGAACCTCACCATAAAAAGGACACACTTGTTACAGCACTAACACAAAAGACTTCCTTTTGACCACCATAATATATAAAATCCACATACAAATGGCTGAAAAGGGACAATAATGTCCAGTAGCAGTGTGGGATGGTGAAACACTTAAGGCAACAACACTTCATCCACCACAATGTCAGACAGACGTGGGAGGGAGTTCATGCTCTCTGACCATGCCTGGAGACATAGCTGCATGAACCTCACTGCATCTGGCCTTCAACAGAAGAGAACAAGGATTTGTAATAAGATTAGAGTTCTACCCCAGAAGAATCATTTTGGTGATCAGCACCATTGCATTGCCTTGTAACAATTTCTATCCAAATGCAATGGGTTAACTTAAACTGGCTAACATTTTGTGTAATCCCTAGATGATTTAGACTGAAATATTCCAGGGAGTGATTATGAGTGGCTTATCCAGAGTATCTGAGAGGGAAGTAGCTGTAATAGAAACCATGCACTTGACAGAATGAAATGATTGTAAAATGCAGTGATTGTATCTGTTACACTTGAATACAAGACAGATTTTATTTATTTCCTCTAAATGAAAAAGGAATCTTAATGCAAAATCTTATCTTGGCGTTAATTGGGTTTAGTTGCTAAAAGGCTGGTTCCTTACACTCCCCACTTAATGTTTTCCACTCTGCCAAAATACTGTGAATTCTGCAGAATTAACCAGTATACTGGCTCAATGGAATATAAAATTCTTGCCTCCCAGTTTCACATGGCTTATTTTTTTATATTTTTTTTTTGCCTAAGCACCTAGACAGTGACACGTTTACTGTCAACTTCACCAATATAATTCATGCTGACAATTTTGCTTTCTTCCACTTTTGTATTGCTTTATTTTATTCTTGCTGTCAATCTTTATTGACTAAAGAAAGAAGCACTTATTATTATTGACATTTAAGCCATTACAGTTTGCTGTGCAAAATTTTATCACTTTTTTTTTTTAGAATTTGCAAATATTGGATGCTCTGTTCTCTGCAGGTATTTCATGTTCTCTGCCTCTCATAACATGTAATTATATATAAAATGGGTGCTGTGTGACACAAAGAAGCTTTGTGGATATACTTACCAACATCATAAGACAGTTTCTTTATACCTTAACAATGGTAAGAGTGCACAGGAGTTCAGGGTTCATAGATCTAATGGCTTTAAGTGGCTTTCAGTTAGAAGTCTAAGTGCCAGCTACTCACATTTTTATAATGAGTCTGCAGCTTTGAAAAGGAAAGTAACTAATGATTAGCCACACTGTATCAGAGAAGAAAGAGATTTCCCTCTGTGGGAAGAATATTATAGTTGCAGGGAAAAAAATTAAAGGTTTAATAATATTCCTTGTTGAAAGACTATTTCTGGAAGCCTGCAGTCTGGAATGTAAAAAAAAGGCTGCTATAAATATTACAATGTTTAATCTCTAATATGTATAGAAGGGAAACACTTTCATCCTGCTGTCTGGGCAATTAGACACACCTCCTCAATGCACTCAGTAACAGAAATTGTTCTTATTCTCCATTGATTTCTCTGCTAATTCTTATTGCTTTGTGCCCTGATAAAGCTCCAGAGTTTTCCCCTTTAGTCTCTCAAGAACGTATAGAAATCCAGGTTTGCAAACAAAGCAAAACAAATAACTCTCACAATCCTTTCTATTATATGGAAATATTATATTGTATAGGTATTTTGCCTGACAGGCAAAATTTTGCTCAATAGGCAAAATTCCCTTGATGTGCAGGCAAACAAAATCAGAAGAGATAGATTAGGGGCCATTTTCCTATCACTTAACATGATTTGTTTGTCTTTAGGTTCAATGTTACTTAAACAGAGACTGGTTTGCATTTAATTCCTAACACTGTTGCTGGCTGTAATTTTTATGATCATGACACTGTTTAGAGCCCTCGGCACATTATGACCCTGTAGTGCTTGTCAGTGCAGAGACACAGAACAGATAGATGGTCTCTATAGCTCTTTCAGTGTCCCTACCTTTACAGCCTATTGCTTAAAAGAGAAAAACAAGGCAAATACAGGTTAACAGGGAAGCAAACAGTGATCCAATATTGTCCTTGGCATATTAGGAGTTTAGCAACTATAAGTATTTTATATGTATTATAGATATAGAGAGCTTTTAAGAGGAAAAATTTGAAGAATATTTGTGGAGGCTTAGAGGGAGCATGGAAAAAAGCCCAAAAGTTTACAAAAAGACAGGCAAAATGAGATGATTGAAGGCTCCCACAAAATGAATGAATGGTAGCAAGGACAGGAGACACTGCAAGAGCTTTAGGAGCAGAAACGAGTACCCCTTCTTCAATACAGCAGAGATGTGGAAAATTGGCAGATGTTGGTGTGGAGAACTGGTAGATGTGCAGTCTAAGCTGAGGGCTTGAAGAATGTTTTTGATAGCTGCTTTATGGATGGCTGTGTACATGGTAAGATTGCATATATCAGTGACGGAGTAATCAAGCTACAAAATAAGGAACCGAGTTTGACATGTTTAGTTCCATGAAAGGATAGGAAAGAACCTCCAATGTTTAGCCATAATGAGGAGATGAAGACTAGAAAAAGATGTGAATATAAATTTTTATTCTGCTTATGAGCAGTGGCAGTTTGCAAAATGAAGTTCTCGCCAGTGATTAAGCAATGAGATAATTAAGTTTAGCCATATTTTTTGTAGCAAAATTTTTTCTATATTTAATAACATTTTTTGAAATAAAAATGCTGGAGTTTTATGCTGTTTTATTCTGACTGAATCAGCAAGCTAGTGAGCATGACACTTCAAGAGGTAGTTATGGCTTCCAAAACTACTTTTAGAGTATAATTCCTCTGCATGCACAAACTTTGTCGTTAAAGGAATGGTAACTCAGATGGCATTACTGTGAGATATTAAAAAGGGCTGGTATGAAGTACATAAGGCTCCCTCAAGGTTTTGTGTGGTATAATCTGTAATGGTAATAGAATTTCTGTCCCACCGTATGTTTGGTGCCACAGCTAAAGCATTTTGTGTTCATAGCCAGGAAAAGATGAATGTCCAGGTTAAGCTGTGCCAGCTCAGTATCAACAAAGAACCCAGAAAATATTAAAATATTAAAAATGAGAATTATGTCATTTTTTCTGCTATGTATTGAACTTGGAGTGTGAGCATTTCTTCCGTTTGTTATACGGGGGCATCAGTGACAAAGAGAGATTAACAGCTCTCCCTTTACAAGATGTGCCTCAGATATGCTCCCTGTAGCTACTACCAGTGTCTGTGAATTTCTTTGCGCTGGCAGGTCTTTCATTCCCATTTTCCACTCTGTTAGACAGGTGTGCAACATATTTCTACTCAAATTTCTTATCAAAAGCTCTATACAATATAACATATAAAAATTCAAAACAAGGGTATGCATATAGACATTATGCGTGGTCTACTGATGTTTTGCTGGCACAACTCTGCAAACTGGAAGAATTGATCCACTTGTACAGAAGTTGTATTTATGCATCTTATCTTTTCTTCATGAGAAGGCAATGGGCTTAATTCTGTAAGGTAACAACAGCTTTATTTCTGGCTGAAACCCAAATCTAAACAAGATATAAATGAAACACACTGAAAAAATTCTGTGAAAAGATTCTCCTGAGACAAACAATCAATAGGGAACTCTGAATAAGGTTTTAAGCAAAGTCAAAGATGTAAATACAAAACTTAGCACTTTGGAATAGTCCAAGAAGGTTGTGAGTTCAGAAATCAATGTATAGATTACGCTGATCTTTAGATGACAGTAATATTGATAACATTCTCCCTGCTACATAAACATTGCAGAATATTTTCATGAAGTCAGCAACTTCTATTCTACTGCATTTCTTAATTGGTAAATCCTCTTTAACAAAATAAACAATTCATCTGAAATAGCATCATCTAGGAGCCCTCAGGAAGGGCAACCATTAATTTCGATCAAAAAATTGCTAACAGCAATATTTATAAAAGTAATAATGAAACAGAGTAGCTTAATGAATTACTCTGCATAAACTTCAGCTGAACATACACAAGTTATATCATATGCAGTGGGGAAAAAACGAGTGTGTGTGGCAACTTAACATTCCAACATACAGCTGAATAAAGAACAATTATGAAAAAGGTTCACTTTATTTATATTCCTACTCCTTCAGCTCAGATTTTTCTCTTTAAAAGATGAAATGCATCTTTACTGGTACGACCTGTTTATATGTAATTTCAAACTTTTTATATTCTATTTGTGACAATTAAGTTATGGCTGTCTACCATGGCTTGGGCCCCTTATGCACATTATGTGCACATATAGATCATAAGTGAGTGATATAATATTGGGATCATCTATCAGGAACTTCTGGGTGATACAGGTAATGGGGAAGTAGATTAATATGTCCTAATTCAGGCAGTTAAGGAACTCTCTCTACGGTCCATGGAGAGAAATAAAGGTATCCAGTAAATGATTCATTTCTTCCAAAGTCTAAAACAGATCAAATGTATCACCCTCCAGTGAAACCTATTTCGGACCATTGACTATCATGGGAGTCCAGGATGACTGGCTGCTTCTTAAAGACCTAGCATGAGGTGAGAGAAATTCATACCTTGGGACTCTCCCCTACTCAAAGAAATTACCTTGTCAGTAAGGTTGTCTTTTCATTTTTGCCCACTAAGGAAACTAATTTTCAACTCTGAAATTGGAACCAGCTCTGATCTGTAGACCCATCATTCCTTAAAATGTTTCTCTACAAATCTCAAGAAATTACAAATAGTCAGTGTTGTACAAGAGAACTGGAATGAGAACTGGTAAGGCAGAACCAAAAGTCAAGTCAGGACGTCATATCAAGTCAGGATGTTCCTGTCTAGACGGGTGGACAACCATATGGGTAAAAAATTGATTCCATGATTGGGCTCAGAGGACAATGATTAATGGGTCATTGCCTACCTGAAGTTTGGTAGAGTGGAGTATCTCAGGAGTCTGTCCTGGGACCTGGCTTGTTATAGTCTTTATCAGTGACCTGGAGAAAGCATCAGAGTGCACTCTTATCAAGTCTGTAGATGACACTAAACTGTAGGGGACCAGTTGAGATGCCGCCCCCAGAGGGACCTAGATAGGCTGGAGAAATGGACTAACAGGAATCTTATGAAATTCATAGAGGACACATACAAATTGCTGTACTTGGGGAGGAAGAACCCCTTGCAATGATAAAGGCCGGGGACTGAGAACTGAGCAGCTCTGTGGAAGGGGACCTTAGAGTTTACTGGAGAGTACACTGAGCATGAGCCAGCAGTGTCCTGGCAGCAAAGAGGCACAAAAGCCTCTTGGGTTGCATTAACGAGACCAAAGCCAGTACATCGAAGGAAGGGATTATCCCCTCTGCTTGGCTCTCATCAGACTACATCGAGAGTGCTGTATCAAGTTTTAGTGCCCCTGGTAAAAGACAGTCATCAGCATTTGGATTGAGTTCAGCAGATGGCCACCATGATGGCTCAGGGCTGGAGCACTTGCCCTGTGAGGACAGGCTGAAGGAGAGGGGTTGTACAGCCTGGAGAATAGATGGCTTTGCAAGAACTAAGCTGCAGCACCCAGCATGTATGGGGAGTCTATTAAGAAGGTGGAGCCAGGGTTTTCCAGCAGTCTATAGTGAGAAAATGACATAAAAAGAGCATAAACTGAAACAAGAAGAGGTCCAGATGGATGTAAGGAGGAGCTTTTTTCCCATGAGGACAGTCAAACATTGGAAGAAGTTACTCAGAGAGATGATGCAGTCTCTTTCCATCCTTAAGGGTCTTCAAGACCCAGCTGGAGGTTGGCCTTCCTGAGGTTCTTTATAATCTGAATAAATCTACAAACGGTATTCTTTTCTGAATATATATAGTCAGAAAAAAAACTATAGCTGGTGCTCAAATTTTTGGTTAGTTGATTGCTACTCCAGCACATCATGAATTTATCAAGCTCTGTTCCTATTAAAAGGCTGTTCCAGAACATCACTTCTTTAATAGTTAGAAGCCTTTCTAATTTGTAGCCTAAGTTTATTATGTTCTTTGTGCTCTGGTTTTGTACCAACTTAGTGTTTAAACTTAAGTGACTCTTGTCCCTCCCTGGTATTTACCCGCTTGGTGTATTTAAAGGCAGCAGTCATGTAACTTTCAGCTTCCATTTTGTTAGGCTAGAGAAAGCATGCTCTTACATACTCTTCTCAGAAGAAATGTTCTTCATTCCTTTCTTCACGGAGCTGCTTATTTCAGTACCTGCCCCATTCATTCTTCCTGAACAAGTGGGCAGGATGAGGTGCTACTCCGTGTCTTCCCGGGAAGCTCTCGGCAGTACAAGGTGGCACATCCTAGCTTCTCAGACAACCAGTCTCTTCCTGCTTGAACAGTGACTTACAGTTTCATACAGACATTGCATTATACTGAGTGAAACTAATCAGACTCTGGCTCCCCAGCCTTGCCTCATCGATTAGCCTTGTGTGCTGCACTAACAAGGGAGTGCTTGAGACTATATGTGGAGACTTAAGGCCTGTCTCATGTTGTGAATTTGGATGCACCAATATTTACATGTTCAGCATATGAGCTCACAAAAGAAATAAACCATCTTCTAAATGTGTCATCTCACAACAGAGGAGCACTCAATATTCAGAGCATTTTCATCTGTATTGAAAATATCAGGCTTGCTCCAAAGCCAGAAGTAGATGGGAAAGAAAATTACTGATGGCACTCACAAATCAGCAGGCATCCAGATTTTCTGACCTCCTCAGTAAGTTTTGACAATCTGGCATGCCTTTGAATAATGAAACACCTATTGTGCAAGCATGACAAGCCCAGTGACCAAAACACTTATGACACAAGTCCCAGTTAGCAATGCTGTTTATTGCATTGGCAAAATGCTAACATATAGAGTCCCTTCTCCTCTTAAAAATGTGTAAGAACAAGATAAATTATTCATGTAGGACTTATCTGAATTGCTTCTGATTCAGTTCTTTAAAGTCTGAAAAGCACATCTGGACATGCATCAGTAAATAAACAGGCTAGGTTTCCCTTGAAACAGCTTGTACTTTGGAAATAACCACATAATTTGAGATCAGGATGACCCTGGTATTTAGTTGAATAATGTTAAAGCATCCAATCAACAGGAATTAAAAGATCCAAGCTAAGAACAGTTTGCTGACCTGGTGAAAACTGGGATTTGCAATGCTGATTTGTTATAATGGTAACAGCCTTACCCAGCTAATTGCATAAATGAATTAATTAGTTATCCCCTTTAACATTTTTGTTGGCTTTAAAAATTCTCAAAATTGGGGCATTTGAAAGCCACTCTGGAAAAAATAATAGCTTGCAGTATTCAAGCATGTCAGTATACCTGCATGTGTATCAGTATATCCAACAACCTAGGATAAAAATGGAAACTGTAATCATTATATTCCTATAGCACTCAGGTATGTTTTGTATATGTAAAGTTTAGATTGTTTGCACAATTTTATATTTTATTAAGATAAAATAGAATGCAGGTTTGAATAAGGCAAAAAAAGAAACTAAGGTGACACTAAAAATAGCAAGAACTTGCATCTACTTTGACACATAATTTGAAATTTTCAGCATTAACTTACCTATATTCTTATTTATATGAAAAAGGGGGAAATTAGGAAGACACCTTATTAATTTTTTGGGGAATAAATATTAACATATCTTTTAAGAAATGGAATGATATTTCTGTATGCATTGGGTTTTTTCCCCAAATTCTGTACTTTGAGACTACTTTAATTTTAAATAAAGGCTTAAATATAGTTGAGTTAGTACTGATGGTAAAGTACATTAAAGGCCAGTACAGGCCTCAAGTGATGCAGAAACTGTGCGTGGGTTACTAAAATCAGAATCATGGTTCTAAAAGTTCTTGCTTAGTTGTCCTCTTGCTGTGATGATCCTCTTTGTTTAATTTCCTCAGCACTTAATATTGCATTTCCATAGAGGCACAGAACAGCCTAAATCTTGCAGTACTAGTAGTATGAACCTGAGCCTTGGTGGAAAGGATAGACTGGATTCATCCTTGCATAACTCTGAAGTCAGTGTTTAGTTGCTGGCTCATGTCTGTTTAGTGTCATCTGAGGTGTCCTGAGGTATCCAAGGCATCCATACACTACTGGGGGTTCACGTGCCTCTCTGGAACAGTATAGGGAAACCAAGAAGGATGCTGTAAGATATACGAAATGGCACTATGCACTTTTGTGTAGAATAATGTGCAGACACTAGATCTTGTTCAGATCTTATGGGCGACTTGCACTCTCTGAAGCAGCAGATGGAAGCCAGTTAGGAGACCTCACATTTTCTAACATGGTCCTAGAACCATACATTTAAACCACTGAATACTCTGTTAATTTCCTAAAGATGGGGATCTAGTGCTATTTACTGTGCCAAAGAGTGTCCTACCTGGCCTCTACCCATCACCTGAGAAGGACAAGGGTTTTTCCCAAGTCCTGTGTCACAGTGTCAGACCAATGAGGCTCTCTTGGACATCCTATCAAACCTCAAATATCATTGGCTGCTTACATTCAGGAAGCTAGGTCAAGCCCAAAATGTGGACACTGTATAGTTAATGTTCAGTATGAGATCAACACTGGGAAGTATGCATCTATATGTTAGTGTCAGCCTGTGAGCTGGATATCTGTTATTGGTCTATAATTACCATCAAAGGAAGTTTATGAGTCAATGAGGAAATATAAAGCATAGAGAGCTGTGGCTGACCACAGGTAAAGACTACTCAGCTGCTCACGTAAATGGCTAGTGCCTTTTGAAATAGCCTGGAATAGAATAGACATCTACATGGGGCTGGGAGATATAAAACAGTGTGTATGGGAGATCCGTGCCTTTATGAGATAAGATGAACGCCCCATGGGAGAGCTTAATGTCCCATAGGAGAGCTTAATATATTTGGTATTTCAGTTAAGAGCTGATTCCCATGCTGGAGGACAATGTCCAAGCTCATAATTTTAAGCTCTTTGCACAGACAACGGGGAGAAAGAGACACTTGTAGGGCCTGACCTAACTATTTTAGGTATCTCCTGAGACAAGATGAATTGCATCCTAAAAGTGACAGTTGGTATGAAAGGACTTTAGACAACTATCTTACTTGTACATATCTGCATTTTAGACACGTATATTTCACCAGATGAATCTCTCAGGTGTTTGAAAAAGCTGCATCTGACTGATAGTTCTCAAGCTCTCTTGTGAACTTTTAAGATGGTGGTGGCTGTATCACTCCCACAGATCCCTTGCCTTCCTACAGAACCATTCCAGTCTTCTGGATAGAACGAAGTTCTTATCCAAGTTTGACCTGGGACAATTTACACCCATAGCTCCTACACCCTAAGGAGATGCTTATCCTGGCTGTTGAAACACAGGTAACGTAGGCTGGCATGCAGGACTCATAGACCCAGCAAAAAAAAAACACCAACACCACAAATTGTAATCAACTATGGTTCCAAGCACTGCAGCCTGGACTGTTCATAGATTTTCTCTAATTTTTTTTTTTTTTTGCATAAAATCCGATACAGTAGTCAATAAATTGAGGTTATTTCTGTTTGCTAGAATTAACTGATGTATTCATAACACTATTTTGATACATTCTCTTTCAAACCAATGAGACTAAGAGACATTCTCAGAACATATACATCATGAGCAAGGCAAATTATTTCAACACTGATTTAGAATCATTAAGCTGTTTTTGTGCAAGCTAAAGTGCAATTTGCTTTCCTGTCTGTATTCAGCAATTTATGTGGCTGCTTCAAGACACTAATCAATAGTGGAAAAGGCACTCTTCAGGACCAGTCATTTAGATTAGCTCATTGCACTGTGGTCCAGCATATATGTTATACACATACAGAAATATATGTATGTTGTTTAAAAATGAAGGAAGACATTTCAAGAGGGTTATAAAATATACAAGATTATAGCCAACTCTTTGACAGACAAATGAATCAATGTTTGCGGGTGTTCTACATTTATTTAGTTTTTTCCATCAAATCTTTTATTTTCTGAATAATTGCCAGGGTACAGCTAAGGGCAATGCAAGCTTTCGCCTCTCATAAAAGAGTTCTAATGTACATTTTTATAGTATAGTGCTACCATTTTGTGAGTACACTACTCTCACTCTTCTTAAATATTTCAGATACAGGCTGTTAGAAGACAGGTAGTAAACTATCTTACCTGTTGGAAAGGGGAGTGACACTTTTTTTATATCCACTCATGTAGTTTTCTTTGGTTGCTATTAGACATAAATAGGAACTACAGTGTTTAAATTTACATTTTTTGAATGCTGGGAGCTCGTGAGCATTTATAGTCAGCTTAAATGGAATGAGGGATTTACTGACTGGTAGAGTAGCATTATGATACATGTTTTTGTGGTATGACATTGCTAGTCTGACAGAAGTGTTAGCACCCTCTTTTCCTTTTAAATTTTTATGCATTTCCCCTTCTTTTCTAAAACCAAAGAGTGAGTCTCAACCCATTGTAGGTATGAAAGAGCAGAAGACAGTTCTAGTAAGCTTAACAGAAAGACTTTCCTCTGAAATTTTAAGATTTGTTCTCATCCCCATCATCTCTTTACCTGTCAGCATTAGGCAGACCATCACTGAGCATAATGATTGTCAGTGTCTGTAGTTCCTACGTTGTTTGATGGAATCCACCCTTAACGTTATGTTGCTATAACTAACAATGTTTACCTACTAATTAAGAAGCTGAATTATGTTAGAAATGTTGGGAAGACATTTGCAAGATCTAGGACTTTAACTTGAATATTCATTGTTCAATGTACCCCGGGGTGGGTTGACTGTGGCCAGCTGCAAGATGCCCACCCAGCCACTCTCTCAATCCTGCTCCTTAACAGGACAGGGGGAGAAAACATGATGAAAATCTCATGGGTTGAGATAAACACAGGGAGATCGCTTACAAGTTACTGTCATGAGCAAAGCAGACTCAGCTTGGGGAAAACTAATTTGATTTATTGCCAATTAAAATAGATTTGGATAGTGAGAAACAAAGACAAACGTGAAAACACCTCCCCACACCCTTCTTTCCGGATGCAACTTCACTCCTCCACCTCCTCCTTCTCTCACCTTGATGTCTGCAGGGCTGTTCCTCACACCGTTTCCCTCACTCCTCTCTCTCACAAGTGCTGTGCAGCCTTTTTTGTCCTTTCTTAAATACACTTCCCCACAGGTGCCATCATCTTGGCTGGAGGGCTCAGCTGTGTCCTGCAGCAGGTCCGTTGTGGAACCGGCTGTGTCCGGCACAGGGCAATGGCAGCCTCTCCTCATGGAGGCCGCCCTGCAGCCCCCGCTGCCACTGCCTGGGCAGGGACACGCAGATAAACATTAAGAAGAAATATGAAATAAAATGTGGTTCTTTACCTTGTGGATTTCCAGACTGGACATGTTCTCAGCAAGGTTTTGGAGATGCTTGCACTACCCATCTCAGCTGCTTCTGTACTTCCAGATAGTTACACAGAGGTTCTGAAACCTCTTTCCAAAACAAAGCATACATTTGAATGGATTCTGTTTCCTGCAGAGAGGAAATCAGGGGTCCTGTGCTCAACATGTGTTTTAAAATGTTTGCTTAAAAAACCCCACATAATTTCAGCTCTAATCATAAGTGAGGATTGATACTTCAGTTTGGTTTGCACATCTTAGCCTATTATCTCCTATGTTTAATTTTATCTGAATAGTCAAAGGGTTATAAAACCACTCAGAGGTGCTTGGACAGAGATGATAAGTACCCACTTTCTGGGAAATCTAAATATTTAATCCCTTCGGTTTATAAGGGTCAAGGTATAAAATAGTTTATTAAAAATTAATGAATAATATACATTGGGAAAGCAAGATCTGTGGAGCATAAAACAAGAGAGTGTCTAAACATTAAACTTTGTATTGATATTGCAATATGTTCATACAACTTTTTAGTAAATTGCGTGTCCAGACCCTTGAAAAATATTCTAATGAATTGTTGAATGACAAAAAAAAAAAAAGTTTCTGAGTTATATGCAATTTCTCATGACTTTAATATGCCATTAAAACTTATACATACATCTAGAACAGTAACATCTATGTTTTAAAATAATTGAAAATATGTGCCATTCATAGTACAATAATGATTTTTGTCCTGAGAGCATTTAATTTGATGAGCAAATGCAGTGTAGCACAAATGCAAGTTTTGGGGTTGGATCAAACAGCAGCTGTAAACCTTTCCAAATAGCTGTGGCTCCATTCAGAGCTTAATGGAACATGAGTCACAGCCTGCCATTTGAGCCTCTCCCACAGCAGAGAAGCAAAAGAACAGCCCAGCACTGGGGTCTGAGATAAAAGAGACATTAGGATAGATATAAAGAGCAATTACACAGGTCAATGATATTATCCTTTGTGCTTCGGACACTTGGGTTCAAAGGTTACAGACAAAATCACCTCATTTTTCCAAACCTCTGCTGAATCTGTGCATAATTATCATATTTTTCTATATGCAATAGTGTACACATCTGCTTAAAACAGGTTGAGGTTTGATCCAGTGTCTTGTGTAAAGGCACTAACAAGCTTTCATCGACACTGATTTGGTTCAAGACTAAGATGTACTGGAAGGATTTCTCAGCATGCCCACGAACTACACCTATTTCCTTAGCTCTCAGAGTTTGTTTGTGTGTGTGTGTTACATGCATTGCTGTTTGTGACTTTTTAGCAAAACTGATAAAAATTGTGCAAAATTCTATCAAATGTGGAAGTTTCTTCACAACAGATATTTCTAACAAACATTAGCAAGGTCTAGTCACGAACTTCATAACAGTCATCTCCTAGGCCAGATCTACTTCTCCTAAATCCCACAAAATCTTATAATCCACAAAGTATCAGACAATGGTGCAGACTGATTTGTTTTCAGGTTTGCCTAACTCTCTAGGACTTTCTAACAATTTTCCTAAATGCTTAAATTTAGGTGCCCACACATGCTCAGAAGCACTCTGTTGCAGGAAGACAGCTTCCGATCTTCCATATACCTTTGCAATGATACAGTTTGAAGTACAACACTGTCTGAATTCTGTTTAATTACCTTGAAAAAAATGTTGTGTTATTTACCTGCTGCCTGCCTTTTCTAGAACGCCCTTTATTAGGGCACACACTGAGTATGGAGAAGAACTAGACTGTAGAGTCCTCACAGTTTCTTTATCCCTGTGGTATATTCTAGGTCAAAGCAGTTTTCATTCATTTTGAAGCTATTGTTAAAGCCCTTTTAAGACATCTCTGTGTCTACTAACAGGTTATGGGACCAGTTGGAAAAGCGGAAACAAGAAACCAGGACCAGACTGCAGTCATGTTACTTATTCTCAGAAGCCTGCATAATTTGTAAACCTTGGGGACCTTGGAAAGAGGAAATGGACACTCTGTCTTTCTGGGAGTATTTCATGGATGAATACATATACAATCCAGTATATGAGCTGTGGTAGCATCTGGATTCCCATCTTTGGCACCTTGTAGATAAGTGCCTGTTCCACTCAAAGCTCTTCAGTACTGGCTGCAAGGAGACCACCCTCAGTACTGGGGCTGGAGAATCTCTCCTCTCCTGGAAATCCTTACATCTCTTTGATAGAAACTGTTTAGAATAGTATACAGGAAGTATATCGCTTCCATACAAAGTCACTGGGAACAGGCTGTAAGTAGGTTATATCTACTTTAGCAAATAGTCAAAACAACTGTATCTGTAGAATGAAATGGGCGATGCTGAGGTCCCAACATCCATCCCTATGTGTTTCAGGGTCTCTTACTTAAGCTTAGCTCTACTCTGGATATGCAGACTGGATGCTTATTACCAGTTGGGCTGCACTAGGTTCCCTCCAAGAATGTGTCATTTGTCTCCATTTCCTCCACATGGAAACCAGGTAGCACTCTCAGTCTGCTCTGTCATGCAACCAGGGGCATCTACTGCCATTTAGTTTGTCCTAGGATATCCTTTCTGTTCTACAAATGCTTGTCCATTATGGCACAGATTTCCCATAGGTCCTGCATCCTGTTGGCCAGCCCTACCTGTGTGTATCAGATACTACACGGCATTTCAAATGCCAATAGATATCTGTCTTTAGGCAACTGAATCAAGTCCTTAAACATTTATTGTAAGTTGGCTTGATTGCCCTTCCCCTCTTGTTTTGCAGGCATGGGAGACACAGTTACAGGCACAACTGTATGTATTAGTCATGCTTTATCTCAGACCTTAGTTATAAAGATACTTACCTAAGTGCTGGAAGTTAGGTTCAGCATCTTCCTCTGGCTGATTTAGAATATGGACAGGGACCTGGAGTTCACTGTCTTCTGAAAGAGTTTCCTAACAAATAAGCAATAAAGTCTGTTGTACTCTGGTTAAAGATGCATATATAAGATTAAAACAATTCATAGAAGCATCTGAAGAGTCTTCCATCAGGGTATGGAATGACTAAGTCTTTTAATCAGAAACAGCAATTGCCTATACCTCCTCCCACCCCTCAGGAACTCTAATTAGTGAGATTTGGATTTGTCTGTGGATGAGCAGTAAATATTTTGAAACTTTGCTTTCACCTTATATAACATTTAAAAAAAAAAAAAAAGAAGGATGAATCTTTACAGTTGTTTTTAATGATGCTGCTGACAGCTCTCTTCATGGAAAGGAAAGTTTCACACAGCCAAATTAACACAGCCAATCTCTGTTACAAAGAAAAAAAAATAATGTGTGTCAATGGCTGTGCCTGCATTTAAAAGAAAGGCATGCAACTTCAATATTTCCTTCCCCCTTAGATACCCAAATCATGCAGGTTTGCAATGATAGACAATCACTCCCATTCTTCGGGTCACAAAAATGAAAGGTAAGAACTACTTACACAGAAATTAGAGCCATAAAATGTGAACATTTGTCATTTTGTCTGACAGCAGTCATGTGCCTTTGTGCTTGCAGCTGCGTTATGGAATTTACATTCTTTTCAGAGATAATTCTGCTGGTGCCAGACTACAGCTATGGAGGGACAGATGGATTAGCAGAGTATACGCATAAAATATAAAAGCAGCATGGGAGCACACCATGCATTACAAAATCATAAATGTATGACTTTTCCTTTCATTGTTAGATTAGAGCAAAGGTTTGAACTCTTAGGTCATATTATTTCAAATCAGTAAGAGTTAGCAATGTATTCCTTTAGAATTATTTGGAAAAGACTATTGTTCTTGTGTATTAGGGAAGAGGGCTTTTGGTTGTTTGGGGTTTTTTTGTTTTGTTTTGTTGTTTTGGTTTTTTTTTAACAGACTGTGCAATATTCATTCTCATTACACAGTGAAATAACTCCATGAAAAAAAAAAGGATTTTTAAAAAAACATATTCAGATTTGGCTGAAGTTTTCATGTTTGTTAGATGATTATTCCTCCTCAGCAATTTATCTTTGATGAGAAGCATAGAATCTGTGTACACATACTATATTAGATCTATGATAGATAGGTTTCATGCATAGCGAACAAACTTCCTTTGTACTTTGTGAGTTTTACTTTATGATGAACAGTCTGCCATAGCAAGCACAAAGGGTTGCATTTCCTAGTTCTGAGCTGTGGTGGTCACCACAGATGCAATTGTAACAGGGTGTAGCATGCAATTCACGGTTAGGATGGGCAGAGCTGTGCAGAATCATGCTCTTTAAATAGATATATTGAAAGTTCATCTTTATGAATTAATTCAGTGAAGATTGAGCCAAGATAACAAAATTGTTGAGAGCTCTGCAACCCCCCATAATTCCTGGTTTTAATCTCTTTTTAGAGTGACTGTTCTGTCTGTCAAAAGGCCAGTAAATACCGATTTTAATTAAAGCATTTTTTCTCAGATGTGTTTCAGAGATTATAAAACATATTTACTGGTGTTAAATTTCAAGTATGAAACTTTCTATGATCCTCTAGGAAGTAACTAAAGATATTTATCATATTAAAGTTCCCTCTTCTATGTAAACCATCGCCCAAAACAAGAGAAAAGGTGGGAAAGAGAGGACCTTAATTCTCTTTAACTTTTCTACATCACCAGTAGCAAAATGTGGAGTAGTGAAGGCTTAGAAATTCTTGCAAAAAATCCAAACCAAACCAGAAAAACCCATCCTACTTATAGGTTAGGGGTGGACCTGCTGGGAAGTAGTTCTGAGGAGAAGGATCTGGGGGTCTTGGTAGATAGTAAATTATCCATGAGCCAGCAATGTGCCCTTGTTGCCAAAAAGGCCAATGGAATCCTGGGCTGCATAGGGAAGAGTGTGGCCAGTAGGTCGAGGGAGGTCATTCTCCCCCTCTACTCTGCACTGGTGAGGCCACAACTGGAATACTGTGTCCAGTTCTGGGCTCCCCAGTTCAAGAGGGACAGGGAACTGCTGGAGAGAGTCCAGCGTAGGGCAACTAAGACGATTGAGAGATTGGAGCATCTCCCTTATGAGGAAAGGCTGAGAGAGCTGGGACTCTTTAGCCTGGAGAAGAGAAGGCTGAGGGGAGACCTTATCATTGCGTACAAGTATCTAAAGGGTGGTTTGAAGGAGGATGGAGCCAGACTCTTTTCAGTGGTTCCCAGTGACAGGACGAGGGGCAATGGGCACAAGTTGGAACACAGGAGGTTCCTTTCCAACACACGGAAAAACTTCTTTACGGTTAGGCTGACAGAGCACTGGAACAGGCTGCCCAGGGAGGTTGTGGAGTCCCCTTCTCTGGAGATTTTCAAGACCCGTCTGGATGCAGTCCTGAGTAATGTGCTCTAGGCAATCCTGCTTTGGCAGGGGAGTTGGACTAGATGATCTCTAGAAGTCCCTTCCAACTCTGAAAATTCCGTGATTCTGTGATTCCGTGATTAGTGACACCAGACTATTTACAAGAAGATTTGCTGTGTTATTTGGAAATACCTAGCCCCTGTGTTATAGATTGTTGAGGGAAGTTACAGAGCTGAAAGGAATAGGCTAAAAACCTTCATGATCATTCCTCAGGTTCCTAGTTTTTATTGTAGGACTGTCTGAGTGGATTTATTAAAGGCCCATAAATTAGCTGTATACCTAAAATAAAAATGTAATTTCTATCTTTGTGGTGTCTTTGATTTTTTAATCACTAAATAATTGTTATTTTATTTATATAGGCCATTTTTATCTCCTTAGAGTTTAATAAGAACATTAAAGAATTTTCTTTTCACAGCCTGAATAATAAAACTCTTTGTTAAAATAATGTGTTATTTTAAACTTAAAGAGTCCATTGTTCGTGGTTTTTTATTGCCTGTTACTTGTAATGGATGGATAATTGTTTCCAGTAGCCTGATTTGAGACCAGAGAGCCTTTTGCAGCCTCACATTTCTTTTGAATCCTTCCACAAACAATATATTGAAAGCACAAAATTATGTTTACCAGATGCTTTGGAAAGATGAATTTTTATTAATGATGTTGTGGAATAGAACAGTAAGACTTTTTGTTTGGTTTTTTGGTTTTGGGGGAGAGTTAGTATGTGATCAGATTATTTGTCCAATTTTTCAATTTTTCAAGAAATTAATAGAAAATGGAAAGAAATATATGACTTAGAAACTTTTGTATTGAATAGATAAATACTCAGTTAATGTATTATGGAAATTTTCACTTGTATTCATTACAGTTTTTAGAATTCGACTACAAATTGGTCATTAGAATCACCAATATGAAATAAAGCAACCAAGGAGGAAATTCTTCTAAATTAAAAACTTGGCTACAGTTTGCCACGCACTACTTCTTGAACCCCAGGAATGCTAAGACCTCTATTATTTTTTTTGTGAGGAGCCAAATGGCTCTCGTTAACACTGTTGGTTCTTAGGCACAATGCCTTTGCCAAAGGATGGGATGCTCATACTAGTAATCTGTTTTGCAGTTGCGAATATACTAAGAGGAAAATCAAGACAGTAAAAGTAATTATGAATGCTTCCTTACTCCTGTAAAACATAGCACAGTTCTAAAAGTGGGAAAGGAGGAACAGACAAATAAGTCAAAGACAAATGGGTGATTAATGAACCCAACAATATCAATCCCTAAAATGCTGTATACATTAAATTTCAAGAGATTAAATTTCAATTTCTTTTCTGTCACTCACATGCAGACTCATCAGAGTCTGCAAGTGATCATCTAAGCATGTCAATCAATCTCTGGTGCCAGTTGATCCTCCTCTGTGACAAACACAGCAACCTATGCCCGGGAGAAGATTCAAGCAATATACAAGCTTAAATAACTTTTCTGAGATCACCCTTTTAGTCTAATGGGACTTGTTCAGCTACAGGTGAGGAGGACAATTTTGGATTCCGCAGTGTTGTCTCCAGCAAGTGCTTTTTGGGGAGTGAGGCTACACTTGGATTTAGAACACAAGGGTAAATGAAAGACCTTCTACAAGGCACCCCACTTACATTATGGAATAACCTACCATTTAAAATATTACCCGCTTCTAAAACAGTTAAGAGAGGGTATGTTTGGGTTTGTTATTTACATTTTCCTAGATTTTGCCTATCAAAAACATAAGCAAATTCTCTACTAAGATTTGCATAATATATAAGGGCAGATACGTTGCACATACGGTCCAGTGACAGACATGTTGGAGAACTGTAGTCTCAAAACTCTCAGTAAACATTGCTAAAGATAGTAGACTCAACAAAAAAGAATGGGGTATTACCAATATCTTGGTTTATACCCTGCACCAAGTGTAGGAAGATTCAGTATTTGCAAATGCAATGCTATTTACCCTAAACAGAGACAGTGAAATAGCTGTCTATTAGGTGAGATCTAGCTAATAGGTGAGATCCATATTCTGAATGAATCCCCCATTGGATGTGTTTAGTTTGCCAACTACTTTTCTTCCCTAATGCTACTTTCCTGATAATAGACATTCTGCAGGGTAGAGCAAACCTTTGCACTTCTATCATGCTCAGATTATTCCTCAAGGAAAAAATCCATTAACCACCAAGATGGATCCAGATGTAACTCTCAGATTCTCCTGTACTGGTGACATCCATGTGTTGGAAAAAACATAGATGTTCTGTCAGCACTTGTGCTGAACCTGTGGGATTTGTAGTTAAGGGAATCTGAAGTATGGTAGAATTGCATTTTAAGAGGTTGGCTATATTCTGTTTCTGCTATATATAAAAGGTGCACAGAAACACAAACAAAAAGGAAGAAAGAAGGGCAAATTTCACCGTAAATGAGAGAAGCACTCTTTCAGTGTATTACAGATGTAAAGGCATTGTGAAACATCAAAGTAATTCACAACAAGATGGTTGTATTAATGTTTTGTTATTAAATTGAAAGTGGTTTTTTTCCCCACTGCCTATGCATTTTAATATAGCCAGTTCCATAGTAACTCTTACATTACACTGAGTTCTCCGTGGCACTACCCATAGAATATTTGGTTTAGAAATGCCATAAAATAGAATGATTGCAGCCAGTAATCTCTAAATAGTCTTTAAGATTTTTGTATCATGTATAGTATCTGGAGATTCAATCTGTAACTTTAGCAGTTGCTTGGAGAATAGAAGTTTCTACAGGGTGCTGGTCCAGTGCTTCATTTTGGTATACTACCTGGTCTTTTCCAGTGGCTTTTGCTATAGGTCCCAGGGGAAGACATAAGAAACTACCAAATACACGTTTGAATGATATTTTGCCACAGTAAAAACCCCTTTTTCTTTTATTTCCAGTACTTGGGAAGACATAAGAGATATGCTCTTAATCAGAAGAAAGAATGTCCCATATATTTTTTATCTTATTTAGAAGTTCTTGGGACTCAATAAAGCTGTCAAACTTGTTTTGAGTTCTATTAACCTTTTGATCTCAGTGACTGCTTGTGCAAGAGAACTGTGCAGGAAAATTATGAAATCTGCAATGCACAGAAAAATGTTGAGGGGTTTTGGTTGTTTTTTTTTTTTGTAAAGACAAGTAAGAAACAACTCTTCAAATCTCAAGACTGATTTGACATCCTGGTTCATTAGATATTGCAGCAGTTACTCATCAAAGTGAGTTCCACCATATTATTTTTAATGTGTTCTAAATTGGTTGTTAAAACCTTACTGTTGCTATAATTTTGAACTGAATAAGGAGGGTGTGATTTTACCTAATTGTTGTGAATTAGAAAAAAAATTGAGTTTTATACCAAGAAAAATGGAGATTGAAACAATGGAGATATATCTCTTTTTAATATTTTAGATAATTAAGATTTATAATTGAGAAGATTTAATAATCTAGAAGAAGGAAATTTTTATGAAGTTCGGCTGTAATTTTGTATAGAAATAACAACATTAGCTGCAATGTGAATGCCTGACAGCCTCATGTAATATCAGGAATATCTTTGTAGCATGTCCTTCATTTGAATAAATACATATCAGTCAGAGATATGGGGATATAAGTCAGACAAAATAAAAACCTGCATGAAATGCAAAGCTTCATTGTCTTTGAGAGTGCCAGTAACCCAGCAATTCAATAAAATTCATAATTCTAATTTTTATTTATGACAGACAACATCAAGTAATGGTAAAATCTTTTTGACTGAAACCAGTGGATTAGACAATTTATTATATGGTCCAAGTTCAAGGCTTTGTAAAAAAGACTGAGTTAGAGATGGTCAGCAAAATGAGAGTTGAAGCTGAGACTTGGTGCAGGAGACCTAACTCAGCCTCAGAGTGATCTGACAGAATAACCCAGTTTGCTTGCTCAACCGTGATGTGCCATGCCAGACCTTGTGATGCCTTCAATATATAACCGCCTTTCTGTGAAAAAAATGGCACAATAGCATTTGTAAGTGAGCAAAAGCAAACAATTTGCAATAGCTGAATGATTTTGTGAACTAAATCCTATTATACAGTCAATTCAGAATAGCATGATTGGAAAAAAAAATCTATAAATGTACTGGATGAACCAATAAAATCAAAATAATTGAGCCTTCAATAGATTTCTTCATTGGAGCAACAGGCCTGCTAAAACAATAACTTCAAAAGGCCCACAAAAACAATATTAGGCTGGTGCTTCCAGTCACAGGTTTCCAAAAACAAGGCAAAGCTGAAGTGTGATTCACAGTACTTCAGGCTCCGTGAATGAATCACTCTTGGCAGCTCCAGAGCTTTCCCACCTCCTGCTTCCCTCTTGATGCACCATCGCTACTCTTTGCTAATCTGCAGCCGTGTCTACAGCCGTTTCTCTTCTGTGGTGTATTGGTACCACAGTCAGGCATGCCTGATTGTGGGCTTGCCAGCAGTAATCCACATTTTCTGTTCTCCAGCTGCTAACAGCCACACTGTCAAAGAAACAGTTCAATAAGACTATGATGGAAGAACTCCTTTTCAAAGTACTTAAGAGCTTTAATGCTACAAAGTCTATTTCTCACCAGTAATTTATGTCTTGTGACAATCTTGAAGTTGGTGTTTGCAGTACTGTCATGAAACAGAGAAAAGACAAAATCGCTGTGCCTGGAGGAAAGACTATTAAGGACATGCTTGCATAGCCTGCAGTAAAGAGTGAAACTGTGTTCATTAAACAGAAAAAATGTAAATGACTGTTAAAGAAGTATTTCTTCCTGGGCACAAAGATCATCCACACACGCACAAACCAGTTTATAAGCCTGACCTCAATCTTTAAAATACATGTCCTGTTGCCAAATGTCCCTTAGGATGATGGAGTTTTTGCAAAAAAGATCTACTTTTTGCCTCAGTTCTCCAGTGAGACTATGTATTTACAGCTCTAATAACAGAAAGCTGTAGAAACTCCAAGAAGTTGACATGGTGTCCTAATGGTAACGTCACTGAGAATTAAGTTTCAATGTCCAGTTTAAAACTGAATTTTCTCCATGCCTTTTCTAGCTATGCCAATGAAAGTGATTCTGATTCTTCTGTGACTGCTGGCAAGAAAAGCATAAATGATGTATGTCTTTTCAGGGTTTTATTACCAAGAAGACAGTGTTCTTTGTTTGGTTTTTTTTTTTTTTTATTGTTCATGAACAAGCAAAGATGGTAAATAAGGAGTGCCATTCAGGAAATAACACTTTGAAAAGACTTGAGGCTGTCTTTACTGGGAGGAACTATTTCATAGACAGGAAGGCACAAAACAAAACTAGGAAAAAGAAACGTTTTCTATCATATACTTTGTCTACTTAGACTGTAGAATTCATTGTTCTTAACGCTTGCACTTTGGGAAGAAATAAGCAACCAGACAGATATTTGTATGGAAAAGAGAACTATCCAGAAAAACAAAACTATTGACAATGAAATATTTTGAATAGTTTTAAAAAATCAAGTCAGCTAGTAGGAAGAACTGTTAGGATTACAGGAGAAATAATTATTTTCTGTTATGGAATGATTTATCTTTTTCTTAAGCATGGAACTTGTTTCCTAAAAAATAAAAATCTTAAAGCACAAACATGTCTCGTTATATCCTTTCTATATCTTGAAAATATAAAATTTAAAGGAAATGTATTGAAGATAAATTTGTTCCTACTCTACACAGACCTAGGATACAAAGTTCCATCCCATACCCAATTTTTATGAAAGAACTAGAAAACAATGAAAATATAGGTTTAAACTGGAATCATTGGCAAAGCATTAACTCCAGTGAAGTGACAAAATAATACTTGATGCTTTTCATGTCAAATTTTGCAAGTTTCTATTTTCAGAAACATTATATATATTTATTTTTATATATATTTTTTATATAATTAACATGGTTTTTTTATATTATCAGTCACCCAGCTGACAAATTAAATATTTGCCTACAGTATCAGTCAGAAAAGTTTTGCAGTACTAAATAAGAGTGAATGCTTTTGTTGTTGAATGGATGAGAAAATGAAGATGAGGGGAGGGCATAATTATGGTTGCTAAAATAAATTTACTCTTTATTGTTCAGTACCACAAGCCAAATAGCAGAAAAATCGTTTGTGTTTGCATTATGTTCATAGAAATATTAAGGACTTAGCAAGCTTCCTCAAAAGCCTAATTTAGCTCTCCTTTTCTTAATAACATGGAATGTATTAATGTTGAAAGGCCACCAAGTATGTAGAAATAACGAGCTCTGAAGCTTCCAAACTCATCTAACTGATACTCAGCTGAGTTTTAAAGACGACTAACTAGGCCAATCTTTTTTTGGTAACATAGAGCTAGGGATAAAACTTGGCCGAGCCAGAAGGAAAATGAAAGAGCAGCTTTGTGAGCCCGTTTACACTCCCTCTGCACGCCATCCACTAGATTGCTGTGCTGCTTCCAAGTCTACTGAGCCAGGTACTCCGACACGTCCCTGCCTCCCTGTTCTGCGCCCATGCAATACATTTCCTGGCCTCAGGTTGTCCGTTTACGATTTCTTCCCAGAAATAGGACGTCATAGTCCAGCTGCTCTGGACTTCATAATTAAGGCTGTCTGTTCCCTTTTCCTGCCACCTTAAAAGTACCTTTTCTCAGAACCTTACAGTTCAGTTCCTCAGTGACTTGAGTTTAATGCAAGATGCACCCATCTCACCGAACACACCAGTCCCTATGAAATGAATAAATGTAGCCGTATGAAATGCTAAACAGAGCTACATGTATTTGTGTTCTTCAGATAAGCTCCCTGTTCTGGAGCGCTTTGTAGCTGGAGAAAGGTTGTTCTCAGATATTCAGAAACTCTCCTCACTTTCCCCTTCCTTTTTCATAGCTTTCAGCAGTAATATCCAGCTCTGTAAACCCTTGTTTTTTCCATAATGTTTTTGCATCATGAGTACGAATTTATAGAAGTGCTCTTCATAAATTTGTGTCAGTACCTGCATCGCAGCCCACAAGGACTTGCTATGCAATGGCAACTGCCATTGCCAGAACGTCTTTCTCTGTGCAGAAATGGTTCTAGTATGTTTTAAGGTCTCCAAAACCCATCAAAAGCACAGTTTGACATGTATTAAACAAAGGCAGTTGGGAGTCCCTGAGGAAATGGATAGATTAGGTGTTATAAACCCGTCCTTCACTACCTCAAGTTAGTATGATGTGCGTTGATGCATTTCTTTATATGGACAAGCAGTTGTGGTAGCCCTCATTTCAGCTGACTCGTAACACGTCAGTTGCAGTTCAAACAACAACGAATAAACTCGTTCCCGCTTTCCATTGAATAGAAGTAATTTGATTTTCTTGCAGCTATTTCAGGTTTCCTCCACCCCAACTATGAAAAAATAATATAAAGAGTAGTCATATGTTCCTTGGAAAATTCTAGGAGGTTTTAATTATGTTTGTTATTACACCTAGTACCCATCATTATTAAATCAGCGTATAAGTTTCCTCAAGCTAAAACGCACACATATTTAAAACACAACATATGGGTTTAGCTGCTTCGGCCCTGTTTAAGTCAGTGGGAGTAAAACATTTAAATCCTCACATACCTATTTGAAAACGTAACTGTTTTTGCTAGAATAGAGCAGTAGCTTGGTTGTTTCAATGCCTTAAAAGGGAGAATTATATCAATAGAAAATTAGTGAAAGTACGTATTCAGTTTTGATTAACTTGGTGTTTGCAAAGGCTATCTGGAGACACAAATATCTCTCCTTTAAACTTTTTTGAACACGTTCAAATCAAAATATATGCCTGCTATTAAGAGAAAAGTAATCTGTAAAGATAAAGTCAGAAAACCATACAAGTACATTGGTTTAACTCTTAGCTAATCTGTTTGAGTTCAAATAGAATGAATTTTAACTAAAAAATTATTAACTAATGAATCCCACTAATCTGGACTCTATGAGGGTGTAACCCAGCCTTTGCTTTGTACTGAAGTGGAAAAGAATGGCCTGTACAATCAGAGATAGCTGTGCATTGGGTTAGGAAGCTAACTTATAGTGAAATCCCACTGTGATATAAAACCATACACTGTAATGTCTTGGACGCTACCATTGGAGGTGAAGATGGTTCAGGTCCTGCCAAAACATTCAATGTGATCATACTCAAAGTTTTTTCTGGCCACTACTAAAACATAGATTTGTTGTTCTCTCATAGTCTAGATTTTAAGTGGATCTTCAGTGATGTTAAAGGAGTTGCTCTGGATTTATTCTCTTGCAATATAAGTCACATAAAGGGTATTATGTACAGCTTTCCCAAATGGATTCTTTTTCAGCTCATTCTTCTCCACACTGAACACTAATTCAATACTTTCAGTGTGCCTCACCGAGTACATTGTGGTTTGCCTTGGAAATCTGTACAATGGTCCACAGATTTAAAAGCAATAAAGTGATTAGTCTGTAAGCATGATTTCCTGGCGTAAATGCAGAGGTTTGTTTAAGAATCAGTTTTAGACTTGTCTTATTGAGCAATATGTCCAGTATAAGGCGGACAGATCTTATGACCTCAGATTTGGAATGCCAGCACATAATAAGTTTGTCTAGACCTGTATCACCAGTGTCAGACATACAGTTGATAGCCAAGTGTGACTTATGGAGGACTTTCATTTAAGCTGCCAAGTAATTTCCAGGTCCTTCTACCAGTCCTGCCAGGCTGTCTTTCTCTGCTGAGGTGATTCAGCACAAGTCAATGCCAAAGCAAAAAGCAAGTTCTCAGGAATGATATTTTTCAGGACAACTGACCTAGAAAGAACAGGATAGCAAACACAAGTTCTAGTTGGGAGATGGATTTGAGTTAAAAACAACAACAACAAAAAAAAACCCAAACCAAAGAACCCAACAATTTCCCAAATAGTTAGAAAACAGCTGAGGTCTGTTAATGTGCTTAACAATGCTGGCATGATCTTGTATCATGGTTGAATGCTAGTATCTCCTTTCTAACCAAGTAGAAAATCTGAAAACATTTTCTTTGTTTCAGGCAATCTTCATACATATCTACTGGGAATTATATTAGTTACGTTTATCTTCCTGTTCTTTAGAAGCTTTCCAATATCTATTTTTATTGTTGCTTTTAAAGAAGACTAATATAGAACCAGCTTAGCAACCACTCCTTTGTCTTAAGATATCTTTGGCCACCTCTGCTTAGGGGACCATTCTGGACTGGAGAACTCATCCCAGTCAACTAAAGCTCATGCTTGGAAGTATTGTTGCTGGAAGTGACATGTTCATGGGGTGGCATCACATTTGATTTTGGTGTTATGCTGGCATGGGTGACTGCTGGGCAGTCACTGACTTTGGCTGTGAAGGAACAGCTGGACCTGCCAAGGTCAGCTCACCACCCCTTCTTATGACCACCTGCATTCTCAGGTCAGCTTTGTTGTCTTCTACTTCTGAATTACTTTTATTGCTCCTTCTGACTTTTACTGCCAGAGGTATGTGGATCATGGCTATGTGAAGATTATGGTATCTGATTTGTCATGACTATTCCTACTGGTCAAGCCTCTGAACTCCCAGGGGTCAAGCAGACCAAAAAAATCCCACTACAGCCGTTTTGTTCTACACAGATAATGCTGCTCCTAGTCATAGAAACGAAGATTCATAGAATAGTTTGGATCAGAGAGGACCTTTGAAAGCATCTAGTCCAACACCCTTGCCATGGGCACGGGCATCTTTCGCTTGGTCAGGTTGCTCAAAGTTTTGTCCAACTTGAATTGGATCACTTCCAGGGATGGGACATCCACAACTTCTCTGGGTAACCTGTTCCAGTCTCTCACCACCCTCATCATAAAAAATTTCTGCCTTATGCCCCATCTAAATCTACCCTCTTTCACATTAAAACCATTGTCCCTTGTCCTCTCACTATGGGCCTTGGTAAAAAGTCTCTCTCCATCTTTCTTATAAGCCTCCTTTATATATTTAACGGCTGCTATAAGGTCTCCCTGGAGCTGCCTTCTCTTCTCCAGACTGAACAACCCCAACTCTCTTGACCTTTCTTCACAGAAGAAGTGTTCCATCCCCCTGATCATTTTCATGTCCCTCCTCTGGAGCTGCTCTTACAGAACCATGCTTTTCTTATACTGAGGACTCCAAAACTGGACGCAGTACTCCAGGTGGGGTCTCATGAGAGCAGAGTAGAGGGGCAGAATCACCTTCCTCAATCTGCTGGGCACGTTTCTTTTTATGCAGCCCAGAACATAGTTGGCTTTCTGTGCTGCAAACCCACATTGCTGGCTTATGTCCAATTGTTCATTTATCAGTATCCCCAAGTCCTTCTCCTCAGGGATGCTCTCAATCCATTCATCCCCCAATCTGTTTTGATATTGGGGATTGCCCTGATCCAGGTGCAGGACCTTGCACCTTGAACTCCCTGAAGTTCACATGGGCTTACTCCTCAAGCCTCTCAAGGTCCCTCTGGATGGCATCCCTTCCCTCAGGTGAATTGACTGCACCACTCAGCAGGTGTCACCTGCAAACTCACTGAACGTGTACTCAATCCCACTGTCTATGTCATTGATGAAGATATTAAATAGTATTGGTCCCACTAAGGGACCTTGAGGGACACCACTCATTACTAGTTTCCACTTGGACATTCAGCCATTGACTGTAATTCTTTGGACATGCCATCCAGCCATTTCCTTACCCATCTAACAGTCCATCCATCAAACACATACCTCTCCAATTTAGAGGTAAGAATGTTGTGGGGGACCGTATCAAAGGCCTTACAGAAGTCTAGGTAGATGACATCCATAGCTCTTCCCTTGTCCACTGATGCACTTACTGGTAGAAAGCCACTAGATTAGTCAGGCATGGTTTGCCTTTGGTGAAGGCACGTTAGCTGTCTCTAATCACCTCCCTGTCTTCTGTGTGTTTTGACACATCTTCCAGGAAATTCTGTTCCATGATCTTATCAGACATGGAGGTGAGGCTGACTGGTTGGTAGTTCCCAGGGTCTTCTTTTTTACTCTTTTTAAAGTCCAGTGGCATTGACCAAAGGAAGCTTCTGCTCATCAGTGAGGCCAGCCACAACCCAGGTGTTCAGTCTGTTTGCCAGCTGGTTCTTCGATAAGGTGAGACCAATGTGGGTAAATAACTAATTAGGCTTAGACTAGTGCTTCAAAGCACAAATATAAAGAAATATTATTTCCTCAGTTAAAGGATGAATTAAATTAACTGAACATGTACAAAAAATGGGCAAAACTAATGCTAATATGAGATTTTTCCAGACCTTAAGTTTCACTGTAAAAGAGCCTGAAATTTGGTTGTTTCACAGGCCCCCAAGGGCAGTGCATTAACACAGCCCTGTGCCTCGGCCAGGACCTTGTTTCTGTTGGTTCTTCCCCACTCAAAACTAATTTCTTCCATCCAGTCAGAGACTTTAGAATATCTGCCATGGACAACTGATCCCCACTTTGTATTTTCATCTATTTGTTAAAACCTCATTTGAGAATATCTCAGTTTTGTTTCTTGGCCCTGAGTTAGTTACCAACGCATCCTTTGCAAGTAATGCAGCCTTTGTTCCAAGTCAGCTTTTTTTACTTCTTGACTGGTAACTTCCTGGCCAAATTGTTTTGGTCTTGCAACACTTTCTGCATAACGATGGCTCTCGCTAATTATTTGAAGTGTGTTGCAGCTTGTGATGTGCTGCAGAAGACATTTAGGAGTATCTGGTTACACTGCATCTCCTAGAGTCCCTCTACAACCTCCACACTTCCTTTATTGAAACCCAGACTTAACCATCATATTTTCCCTCCTTTTTTAAAACTTCTTTTACTTCTAGAAATGCAGAAACATAACCTGTACATATCCTCTCTGCAGAAAGCTATGCATAAAACAGAGAAAAAAAGCTCCACAACAACCCAAACAAAAATACTCACAAATCTTTGAACTGGGAAGCTGTGTAATTTTTTTGCTGCATATCTTATCCTGTTAAAATACAAATTTGCTGGAAACTTCTTAGGGAAGGGATCTTGTTTTATTATTTTTCTTTTTAAAAAAATGAATCAATTTAGATTCATAAAACAAACTGCAGGGTAGAGGAAATAATTGGAACTAACAGGATGCCTGCCTACTTTTCCACCTTTTCCCTCAGTGACTATCTTCCATCCTATTTCCCTACATAATCTGTTTTGTCGATTTGAAGCTCTTAGCTTCTGGGAATCTGCCATGTCAGGTATTTGGAAAATACCTGGAAAAGTTGAGCGCTTCTACATTATCAGAAATAATTAATGATGCATCTGCATGCTTTGGAACTGTATGCATGATTCGCAAGCAATCAAAAAAATACAAATGGGCACTGCTTTTGCAAGGAATTGAACTCAGCATGTCTCAAGTGTATAGTTTTGGTATGACAATACAAAATACCTCTAAAAAAAGGGTTATTAAATACCCACTTATATGCTGGGAATGAATATTTCTCTCCCCATTATCAATCTCCTTCCTTCTACTTCATTAAATATGTCTCTCACTGCTTTTTGTATCTGATCCACTAAAGCAATTTATTGTGTGATAACGAACAATGTTTGTGCTGGGGCTTTAAACAGATTGCTGTGATAGTGCTTTGAAAGAGAAACAGATGATCCCAACCATAAAAAAATCTATAAGGTCATCAGCCATGTATATAGATGCAGCACGTGGCTCAGCTGCTGATCGATTAACTCTGTTTGCATCATATTGATATATATGCGATGCTGTTAATATTAACTAGCTATGTTCTTAGGTGATATACAATAACTAACAGTCTGTTCTCCACCATACCTTCTAATATTTTTCTTGAGTGACTATTACATATTTGACTCCATTACTTTGCTTACTGGTTTATTAATTGAGGTTACTCTACATGGTACTGTTATTCCTGGAGATTTCATTTGAAGTTGACTTCATAGCTTTGGTTTCTATAAGCCTTTTTCATTTCTAAGAGCCCAGGGATTAATTTTCTTGGGAGGGTGTAAAGAATAGTTAGTCACAGAAGTCCTTCAGACACAGTACTGTCAATTTCCTAATTCTGTTAAAAATGTTCCTTTTATTTACACAGGCTTTTCCTCATAAACAATCAGAACCTCTCCTGGTTCAGTCTATGCCTGTTGCTTCTTGTTCTCCCACCATGCATGTTTGTGAAGAGCCTGGCTCTGTCTTCTTGATGCTCCCTCCAAAGATGCTAGGGGGCAGCTGGTTGGTCTGCTCGAAACCACCTCTGCTCCAAGCTGAGCAAGCCCATCTCCCTCAGTGTCTCCTCAAAGGGTGAGTGCTCCAGCCTCTAGCCTTCATGGTTGCTCTGTGCTGAACTTGCAGTTTATCAATATCTGTTTTGTTCTGGGGGACCCGAAACTGGGCACAGTGCTCTAGCTGTGGTCTAAGGAGTGCTGAGTAGAGGGGGATGATCGCTTCCCTCAGTGTGCTGGCTCTACCTCTGCTAATGCCACCCAGCAGTCTGTTGTCCCTCTCTTTTTCCAAGGCAGTGATGGTTCATACTCACTGCCCACCAGGGCCTACAGGGTCTTTTCTGCAGACCTGTTCCCCAACCAGTCAATCCCCACCTTATTTTGTTGCAAAAACTCTTTCCTTCATGTACAGAGATTTGCTTTGGCCGTGCTGAGTTTCATAAGGCTCCTCTTGGCCCATTTCTCCAGCACGTCTAGGTCCGTCTGGATGCCAACCCTGTCCTTGAGGATATCAGCTGTTCCTACCAGTTTGTTGTCATCTGCAAACTTGCAAGAGTACACTCCAGTGCCTCCTCCAGGCCATGGGTAAGCATGTTAAACAAGGACAGGCCCAGTAATAGACCCTTGAGATACTCCACTTATTACCGATCTCCAGCTAGATTACACGATCCATTAACAACTGCTTTGTGAGCCTGATTATCCAACTGGGTTTTTTTTTTACCAGCCTGGTTGTTCACCCATCCCATCCGTAACCTCCTAACTTGAATACAAGAATATTGTGAGACAGCATCAAAAGCCCTTCTAAAGAGCAACCCTCTCTCATCCACAAATCCTGTTGTTTCGTTGTAGAAAGCATACAATAGGAAAAGAAAGTCTTTTGAATATTCAGTGGTAAAGACAGAACTGGATATGTGAAGGTTGTGTTTTTCAGACTTTTAAGTGCACTTTTGGTTGGCAAATGGCTAGGGTTGTTTCAACACACAAGAGTAGCTTTTAAATCCATGATTCTGTGGCATAGTACTGTGGGCGGCCCTATACGTAAAACGCCTTTGAAACTGGTGGCTTGCCTGTATCTGCAGAGATCTGTTTGTGTGGAAGGAACTCTTTGAACAGGACCTAAATCTGCCACAATTCCTGGTTGCTTTATGGGTAACTAATGTAATCTCCTTTCTTTTTGCTTCAGCATTGATTTATGTTTAGACTTGGGACACCTGTTCCCTTGATGATAAAGAGCATTTGCTCGTGCTGGGAATAACTTATTTAACATGAGTAGTATGACAGAAAGAGTAGCACACTTTTAAAATAAAATCAAATAAACCAACCGCAACATGTTACTCTCAAAACTGCTGGTGTAACCAAATTTCTTAACTTGGAAATTGTAGTTTAGTGCAGCCAGTCACTGCTCAATGTGGACATATATTTTAATAAAGCCGGGAAGACTCTTACTTCTTTCTTTGCCATCAGCTATTTTTATCCAGTCTGAGAGAGTTGTTTAAACTCTTTGCACTTTCTGAGGTTGGGGTTGGTTGATTTTTTTTTATTCTGCTACATTATAGAAAGAGGAAGATTAATGACATCTAACAGTCCTCACAATATTTCACTAGCTTCATCGTTCCCTCTACAATGAATTGAGACTTCTCCACTTCACCTTTCAAGTTCAGCCTAGCCTTCCACTAAAGTATTGTTCTCACTTTTTTTCTCTCTGGAATCTCTTTCTTCAGGTCATGATTCCCAGCTGAAACTTTCCTTTCATATGCTTTTTTCACACTTGCCTTTTTTTGTGGGTTTTCCCCCATATTGTATTTCTGCCCATGCTCAAAGCAACCTCTTCTTCTTTTAACAAGTTGTTCTTTTGACGTAGCACACATAAACTCAGCTACTTACATCATAAGCCTCAGGCTCAAGTATTACAGGGTAACTGTACATTCTCTAAAACATCTTTACTGGTAGGAGTCAAAAAAATTTCCCAGCCTTTAAGATATTTTTATTCAATGGCATTAATACATTCAAACTGCTAGTCAGAACACCTGTCAAAACTATACTGGAAAAACAAAAGAAATAATAATAAGAAAACTGTTTATTGTTTTCAATTGTACAAATAACCACATTTTAAAAGGCAAAAAGTAAACCACATACTGCCTACCTTATCTTAATGAATATTTCTGAAATCTGCAAAGATGGGAAGGACTAAACCTCTCATATGGAGGCTTTCCTAAATCTAGTTTTTCTGAAATTTGTCTTGCAGGTAGAAATAATGCCCCAGAGAAACTGTGAACGTAAATAATTTATATACACATTATTAACAAGTAAAAAGGGATTAAAAGCTTGAAAAAACTTTAGATTAATTTTGGCCTCTTGGAATTCAACACATGAACCTGCGAACCACAACCTGAGCTAGGATGGCCAAGATTTGTACATTGTTATGCAACCCAGCCATGGGCAGCAGACACAACTTCACGCTGGAAGAACAAGTGTGTTGTGTAACTAATACACCGACCCTTGATGTAACTGCACACCATTTCCAGTCCTATTTTTAAAACGTTGTAATGAAATCCTTTCCATTTTGAGGAAAACTGGATGCTGGCATCAGTGGAAAAATATCTTCTTCACTGTATTAGTTTTCGGTCTATTTTGAATTTGGAAAGAAAATAGTACTTTCGGATGCCCTATCTCTTTTTACCACTTCCGTTACTGTACATAAAACATTTGCCCTTGTACCTTTGTTCCTGCATCTTAATTTTAGTTAATCAAAGATGTATGTGCTCATGCTTGTATCAATTACTCATTTTGTCAGTTCATGTGTGCATGCAAATGGAGGTCAAGCTTCAGGCTTTCTGCAAATATAACCCAAATATTCTGTAAGAACGTTTGAAATAGCAGCAGCTTTGAGCCTACCCAGCTTTACAGCTGCCTGTTGACAGTACTTATAAGTTACCGGACTCTTTTCCTCCCTTTTGTCCTCAGCTATCTGCCAGACAATTGTTCGTGTAGAATAATGACAAAGGCATGCTTCTGTCACAGGGTCAGAAAATCTTGAGTCCAATGTGCACTGCACACTGCCGTGGCCAAAAGTACATCCTACTGTAATAATAGAGGCAGTGATCTGACACCTTATCTCCTGGGCCCTTGCAAGGCCAACTTGGCTCTGAGTGCACATATGAAGATGTCTCGTGCTTTCACTTTGTAAGTTCCCTAGAGAATTTCTTGGTAGGATTTTTCTTGCCAGGGATTTCTTTTGAAATGTGCAAAGGGGCACACAAACAGAAAAAAAAAAAAAGAAATCATTACTGCAGAAATATGTGAACTATGTATTCTGCTCAAAGTTGTTGTGTTTCCTGTGCTCACTGGGCAGTATGTGCTTTGCAACAAGGAAGATAAACAAACCAAATAACTAAAATCCAAGGGAATCAAAACAAGAGTAACAAACATTCAGGTTACATGAAAGAGGAGCTCGTTTGGAGATAACTCACCTCCTGAATTTGATGGCAAAACATTTCGAACTTAGATACCTAATGAGAGACACTAAAATAGCAGGTGCCACTGAAAAATCATGTGTAGTTGGAGAAGAATTTCACACTCTGAATAAACAACTTCATTTGTTGTAGCTCATTTTTTGTCATTTCCTTGAAGAGTTTGTCTCCCTTAGTATTTGAAAGAATATTTGAGAAGAAAAATCCTTCAAAGTACAAAGGACATCCTTACAAAGGAATAGTAAACTATCATATTTCCACTACGTTCTTCAACATTCAGTGTTCAGCATTCTTCAAATGTCCGGGATACTACAGGTTACAGAGGCCTTTTTTGTTTCACTCACTTGTTCCAATAGCTTTAGGCTCTGAAATCTGACAATACTAGTCTCAGCAAGTTATTCCTCATTTTTGTGGGATGTTTAATGGTATTGTCTAAGGCTCTTGCATCTGCCTGCCCGAACCTGTGGGGAATTAGTAAAATGTAGGATGGAATTAGGTAAGGTCTGCATGCTGTCATCCACTTGAAGTTTCATTAACTGTTATCAGTTGGTATCCAAAAAAAATATTTTCCACACTGATTTTCTTTTTCTTTTTGAATGAGTGCTGCAACAAAAAAAAATAGGAAAAAGTTTAACAAACATTTAAAAAACCCGGTTAAGTGCAAATTTGTGTGAGTGAGTTCATTTTTCTTAAGAAATGTGCAGATGTTAGTGACAGAAGTAAGGACACATTTCCCAGAGTCACACCACTCACATCTCATCTTTCAACTTAGCCCATATGTAAATAAATGAACTAGATTTATTCATTCTATAGTCTATGATTTAATAGCAGATTCCTCAACAGGTTTTAGGTAAAGGTCTGGTCGCATGCATGAAGTGAAAACTTCATAGTTGCTCTCCCACTAGACACAACAGATTTTTCTCTACATTTCAGTTAGGAGAGTGTCTCAGTGAGTAGATCCCATACAAAACATAAAAGCTGAGTCTTTCCCCATGTGGAAGTCAGGCTAGAAGTGTAAGAACAACGCTGTTCTTCAGCAAACACATAGGTTAAATCCAGTTGAGGATATTCTACTCTCTTGGAACACCTCTTCTATGAAGAAAGGTCAAGAGAGTTGGGATTCTTCAGTCTGGAGAAGAGAAGGCGGCTCTGGGGAGACCTTGTTGCAGCCTTCAAATATATAAAGGAGGCTTATAGGAAAGATGGAGAGAGACTTTTTACCAAGGCCCATAGTGAGAGGACAAGGGACAATGGTTTTAAAGGGAAAGAGGGTAGATTTAGATGGGACATAAGGCAGAAATTTTTATGATGAGGGTGGTGAGACGCTGGAACAGGTTACCCAGAGAAGCTGTGGATGCCTTATCCCTGGAAGTGTTCAAGGTCAGGTTTGATAGACCTTTAAGCAACCTGATCAAGTGAAAGATGTGTGTGCCCATGGCGAGGGCCTTGGACTAGTTACCTTTAAATGTTCCTTCCAAGCCAAACCATTTTACAGTTCTTCAGTTCTATGACTGTATGATTCTATATTTCAAAACCATTCTTTTATTTGTGAGGCAGTGTTGTCCTGGTAAAGCATGTGCATTCAGTTTATGAAAGCTTTTTAAGTCCTGATGCTGCAATAAACATTAATTAATATTTTCCAGAATCCTGTTCATAGCTGCTAACAAACTTTTCACAGTGTCTAAATCAACTTTCTCTTCCACATGTGTGTGCACACACACCAAAAACCCCCAAGCCTAAAGTAACTGACTGAAGAAGTCTAAAATAAGTCTTTTACAATGAGCTATATATAATGTAGTAGTAATATTTTTTGTATATGTGTCTGTATTTAAAGACCCTTATTATTATGTACTAGAATAGCTCTTCTTAGCAAGTCTGATCTTTCATGTAGCTATGCAATTAAGACGTTCTCTATACATAGAAAGAAATATTTACAACACTAATATAAAAAAAAATAAAAAATAGAGCTTATGTTTACAGCAGTTCCCTGAACTTCTTGGCTGTGGTTTTCAGTATCATTCAAATGGCTCACGAGAGAACTTTTTAATTCAAGAAAGAGACAGGCAAAGGAGCCATCATAATTACAGAATGCACCAAGAAATACAAATGCTCAGACCATCCCAATGGGCTTTTCTTTCAGTTCCTCATAACACTCAGGGATGTTACTGTTTAGGCTGAAAATATTCAAGTTTAGTTTCCACCCAAAGACCTCTTTTTGAAATTGTAGAAAAAATTCCTTCTTTTTAAAAGTCACAGAGGAGAATGAGAGGAATAATTATGTCTTCATTCACCTCTGGCTCCCTCTCTGTATTTAAATACCTTCATGCATACTTTTCCTAGTTCACATGCAAACAACTATTTATGTGTTCAACTCAATCCATGTAAATTATTCCACTGAGGCTCCACAGACAGGTAAAGTTTAGTGTAAAACATGCAAAGAGAGAAAACAGAGGGGGATGGTAAGACTTCTAAGCAAATATGTCACCCTGACCCTGCTCAAAGGATGAATCAACTGTACTTGAGCATCCTTTAAATGCCTATTTAACATATTCTGAAAAACCTGTAATGAAATAAATCATAAACATTTCAGTAATTTGTGTTACTTTTTCCAACATTCGGGATGCTATTACACAATTTTATTTGTTATTCTTGGAACCAAACCAACTTACATATCCTTTCATCAGTGTTCATATTTGAACATCATGAGCCCCCTTCAAATCAAACGAGGAGTTAAATGCACTTGAGCATCAATGTCTGCTAGGAATTTTTTTTTTCTTAAGGAATTATAGTATTTTTATTTGTATCCTTGGTTGTTGCAGATCAGAAACAAACTTAGAGAATCTTGCTAAGTTTCTATATTTTGGCTATATTCTCAAATATGGTGTTACTAATATAGTCTCTTAAAATTACTGCTATTTTCTGGAAAAGTTCTTTCAGGTGCTAGTTACCTGTCTTAAAAAGAAACACAGCAGAACCATGTTTTAATCCAACTGTAAATACAGTTAAACACTGCTTTCTGTTCTGTATTCCTGAAAATTTATAGGGGAATCTTGAAAATTGGTCCATGAAAAATCACTCAGGGGGGAAAAAAAAAACCCACAAAACACCCAGACAAACAAACGAACACCCAAACAAAAACTGTTGGGAAATTCAAATTTGCCATATAAAAGTCTGCATGTCTGGTGAATTTTGATACATTGGTTTACATCTCCAAATAAGGGATGGAATCCAAAATTCTTCAAATTTGGGAACTATTAGAATATACTTCACTTTATGGAACTTTCTCCCAAAATTATGTATAAAAAATGGAGGTCACACCATGAGAGTTTCTGAATGCATACATAGGACAAAACAATCTCTGTCTTTAGGGATGCACTACGTGTGTGGTTACAAAAGAACTGTTGCAAAGAAACCTGAGCTACAAATACAAAACACTGAGTTTAGCATCTGTTTGTGCATGTAAACTCTAAGTATCTGTCTGGAGTCTTATTTGCTTCAAGTATTCCAGTAGAACACCTTACAGGATGAAGACTTAAAATATTAGGAATGTCTTGTTTCAGAGGAGAAAATGAACCCCAAAAAACTCCCAAAATCCCTTCCTCCCATCTTGCATAATGTCCCTGTTTGTGCCCAACACAAAAGAATTACATGCTGACTCAGACTTTTCCTGAGACAGGTCTCACAAAGATTTGTTTGTTTCAATTAATTCAGCAGCTTTGTCTTTCCCTTCTTACTGCTAAAATCCACATACATATTAATCAGGTTTGCCTTGAATTAGATATCTTGTCTGCCTTAGAAGGAGTTGAGGATGAGTTTGCTTGCCAGGCAGAGTTTCTTAAGCTCTTACTGCTCTAATTATTTCTCAGAAATGTTTACCAAAGGGAGCAAAATTTTAAAAAAATCGCACAGATGGTAAATCAGTGGAAGAATGTTTCTAAAAATAGTATGTGAAAATGGTTACAAATTGTCTCTTGTTAATCAGTACACAGAAAACTGGATAAATATGTGTGTTGGCATCTTCTCTGGTTAATTCAGTATTTTTTTGTTAGCAGATACTGTTGAATCCTTATGCAAATTCCAAGTATGAATGACCTCAATCCACCGAGGTAGTAATAATAAACATAATTGTGAATGGATTTACTTATGTCTTTGTTTTATTGAATTGAAGATGCAAGACAGCTAAGTTGTAGCATGATAAGTAATTAAGTATAAAACTATTTCTAGAATCCTTCAGCGTTACCTCCTAAAAAAAAAGTCTTTTTCTAAGTTAATTTAACAATCTCTTTTTACTTGAAAGATACTGAATCTTACCTTCCCCTTGCCTTTTTCCTTTTCACCTTCTTGCTCATAGTACTACAAAGTCAGTTTTAGGACCACTGCAAATGGCTACAACTCTCATTAGGCCAATGAAATGCACCCATCATAATATAAAAAACCCCATATGTTCCACCTATGTCAGTAAAACAAATGGTTGGAAATATCATTATAAAGACCATACCTCAGAAGACTAAGCAAGAGTTTGGGCAAACATTGCAAATCACCTGCTGTAAATCAGCATAACCCTATTTCTTAAACCAAGTTATGTAATTTAAAAAAAAAAAAATAATAAAAAAATCTGAGATTAAATGAAATGCCATACCTTTCTTATCTGATGTTTTAATGTCTGTAGGTAACTTGACATAGACTGTTCCCAATAGGAAAAGCTATCTGATAGATGAGAGACGACGTAATTTTGGCGCAATTGGAACCTGATGACTGCTAACCCAGGTGATCTTCTCAGGAAGATTTGTTCGACGACTCAGATTTCTAACGTGATTCCCTGTCAGATGCTGAAGGTGGGGCTATTACTTCAGAGGTATTCAGAGGTCACTGGCTTTCCAGACACATATCAATTAATAATAAACTGGGTAGTGTCATTAAAGAATTTCTTTAATTCATTGACATCCTTGTACAAAATAGCTGAGTGAATGTTTTTGCTTGCCTTCCAGTTCTTTTTCCATTACACACATCAGTAAAGTAAGAAAGCTGAATAGATGCTTTAGAAAGATTTCTAGATTAGAGGTGTGCCAAACTATGTATAAAGCAGTGGCAAAGCCAGCAAATTGACACACCTATTGTTTTATGAAACTGCTCCTGGTGTATTATTTCTAAAGAGCCAGGATATCTCTAGAGAGATCATGCAGTGTAACAGTTGAAAGAAAAGGACTTCGATCCTTGTGCAATTCATCTGGCTCCTTGTGCATTTGTCAATCTAGTTTGCAACTGTGGCTGAAAAAAAGAGAAAAGTGATACTGCACCTGGATATTTTTTAAACTTCAGTGAGTCCTGCACGTGTTCATTAGAGTGTACTCTGACGGGGGCCTTTGAAAGCAAATCTGTAATGTTCCCATTGAAAAGTCACTTTAGAAGTGAGTTAATTTTACCTGATTTTGTATGTCCAAAAATTAGACATATAAGTTGAAATTAATTACACCGCTACTGGGAAATTCATCTGTCCTACCTTAAACACCTACATTAAGACCAGGATGCTTGTTCTTTAGACTCACATCTTTCTCTTCACTGATAATGAGTCTAGAACGGCTAGCTCGGGGTGTAGATGGTTTTAGTACCGAAATTGGAGCAACTGGATGCAATCCTGAAACTCCTTCAGTTTATTTCACAGATCACTGCATCAGCTGTAGCTTTTCATTTTCAACAGAACATAGGTAATAACATGTGTGTTTACACAGTCATGTAACTTTACATGTATGCTGATGTATAGCTTCTGTTATTATAGATAACATATACATATATAAGATCACAGTCTTAAAAAGTTATCATCTTTCCCAGTTTTAATTATACTCTTATGCAGTATAAAATCAATGGACCTTAAAGAAGTGCTTCTATATATTAAGTGCTGACTCCATTGCCATAGACCTCATGTTTTTCAGTGTAGGTGTTGTAACAATAAGGGGCAAAGAAGAAGAGTGGTCTTATCCTTATTTACAGATGAGGAACTGAATATGTTCATAAAACAGCGATAATAGCACTGATTGCAGACAGACTAAATAACTTGCCTAAGGTCGCACAGGAAGTCTGTGGTGGATCTGGAGCAAAACCCAGGTCTTCCTCTGAGATCTATGTCCTGAATTCCAGGCACAGGAAAAATTCCCACTGAGATGAGTAGATGATTTGTCTGAATAAGGACACAGAGTTTACTTCCTAAGTGGGAGGGGAGAACAGCTTTTTAAATGCAGTTTACTGTGATTAACCAACTGAGATTATAAGTATGGATATAGGCTCATGTTACTTTCTGCATATAAGAAACAATATTCCTTAATGTAACACTATCACCGCACAGATTTATGGGGCTCATTACACACCACACATCAGCAGAAACATCTGAATAAATGTGGTTCAAATTTAGCTGTTTTTGTCTTTCCAATGTGTGGCATTTGCTGTAGATTTAATTTTTAAAACTTGCTACCCACAAATGTTTTAGATCACAACTGGAAACTTTTAGGGTAATTACTGGGTCACATTACAGACATGAAATGGGTGGCTCTGCTAACCAAAGGCAGAAGCATAAAATGCTTATTTCTTTCATTATGAAACTACTAAATGTTTCCATATTTCTGACATTATCACCATTTAAAGATAGGCTGGCAATTTCTTTTGTTTGTCACCAGTTATCTTTGCCATTGATTTTGAAAAAACAAACTCAGCTCTCATATATGTATTATCTGGGTATGTGTGTTTGAGTATCTGTAGCATATGGGTAAAGACCATACCACAGGGAGGAATTCCTACAAAGAAATTCCATACACAACTATATAAAAAAGCAGCCAATCCCTTTAAATAAAAAAGGGTCAACCAACAGATGTAAGTAAAGTAATAGGTATCACTATTAACACTTAACACCTGTCTCTGATAAAGACTAAAACCAGAATGCAACCAGATATACCTTTGAACATTTCCTAATGCTGTGCAAAATTGCTTTCTTCTTGCATTGGTATTGTATTTAGGATTTTTCAGATGATAGAAAATATTTATTATGATGCTCTGATACTGCAGCTCAAGGACCATCTGATAAAGTTTCTCACCTCATTTACTTGTTTTTTAAAGATATGTTGTGAAACCATCTCTTTTTTTTTTTTTCCATTCACAAAATTCAGAATATACCTTCAAAGTTCAGGCTGATGATGCCTTACTTTGAACCACCTTTCACCAGTGTCAGTAACAAACAATCTGTGGATGCACAGAGCTGGGTGCCCTGGAAAACCTGGCCCAGTCAAAAACAAATTTAGAAGTTAGTCTTTGTTGGAACACATTCTTCCATGACTACATGGCATGTCATATTCAATCACAATGATTAAAACTTGCTTAGATAAGCCCAGGCAAGGTGTAGTCATGCTTTTGAATGGCAGGTAGCTGTATTTCTGTTAAATGTGGTCACAGTACAACATAAAACATTAATGAATCATGGAGTGCCAAAATTAATTGTTTTGCACATGTCTCTTGAATGTCTAGTGCAGCCATTTCTGCACGCCAGTGCAATGTAGAACTACTCAGGGAACTACCTAGATCAAGTTTGGGCATCCTAGTCAAGGTCAAAAAGGAGCTCAGTTTGGGGTTTTCAGCACGGCAAAGTAGTCAGTGTTGAACCAAACATCCACCTGGAAATCTTGTACCAGAGTGAGTGAGTTCCAGGCTACCTGGAGCATATCTATGCTCCATATGTGTTGTCACTGTCAATATGGTTATGTTTTGTTTTCTCCACAGGGTGCCTGTTTCATGACTACATGCATTTGTTCATGCAGGACAAGGAACACAGTCCTGAGGAGAAAAGGCTATGGTGGTACAACCGATAGATCTGGTAGGAGAAGAGAGGTGTTAGTTTTCTGGCCTTTTCCATGTTCATTTTGCATTCTTAGTATTTCTTTAAAACAGTGAATATCCTAATTATTTTTTTTTTCTCAAAGAAAGGTAATAAAACACATGCCTTGATACGATCCGGATGTTATGCTGCAGTAGAAGGCTGGCTCCATGTAGGAGCTAAATTACATTCATCCAGCAATATGGTAGATGAGTACAGCATCTAGAGGATGCCTGGCTTGCTTTGTCCCAGCAACGCCAGTTGTTCCAATTGACTGTAAAATGCATGCGCAGGTCAATGAGTCTGTATTCTTTGTAATTAAACCTTTGCAACTAAAAATCTGTCCAAAGCTACTTTGGAGTATTAATTCTCCTTCCATAAAGGTTTATTTGGAATTTTATTTTAATTTCTCAGAATCACAGAATGGTAGGGGTTGGAACAGACCTTTGCAGATCATCTAGTCCAACCCCCCTGCCAAAGCAGGTTCACCTACAGCAGGTTGGTTAGGAATGCATCCAGGCGGGTTTTGAGTATCTCCAGAGAAGGAGACTCCACAACCTCCCTGGGCAGCCTGTTCCAGTGCTCTGTCACCCTCAAAGTAAAGAAGTTTTCCTCATGTTGAGATGGAATTTCCTGTATTCCAGTTTGTGTTTCAGGTTATCTTGCTCTATTAGCTTAAGATACATTTAAAAATATATATATATATCTCATCCCTAGTAGTGAAACCAGGTCTATGTTCTTTTTCTGCAGCACTGTCTTCAACATAGAATCTGTAAACCTCATAAAAGAGCCTTGGCTGCCCTGTGACACAGCTAAACCATAGGCAATATCCCATGCTTTACGAAACCAGTTTCAGGCAGAATGCGTCTGTATAAACAACAAAAAATTTTGTAGTTAAACTGAATTAAATCTTGAAATAATTTTGAGAAGCAAGAGCCTTGGTTTCATGCCACCCTCTTTCCCACTCTAGTAATGCAATTGTTCTGCAAGATTTGAGTAAGTAACGTTTGGGCTGTTATGAAAAAAAGAAAAAAAGAAAAAGTTAAATAGTAATTAAATCCATGCAGTTTGATGATTTCTAAGTATTCAGACTGGCCAGAAAATGGATAGAGAAACCATTTAAAGAAGTTCTCCGAGGCTTAAGGTTGAAATTATAGTCTTTCAGTGAAGCATCCAATAAATAGACTAAATGATTGACATGCCCAGGGAAATAGAACCTCTTTGAGCCTGGTAAGTGCCTCTTTTAACATGCAACTTTTTTAAATTCTCTATGGCTTAGCAAGCAAGACACAGAGGCATTCCTTATGTTCCACTCTTTACATAGACTCCCTTTTTTTTTTTTTAAGGGGAAAAAGCCTATGATATGTTTACATATCTTTAAGTAAACTGTAATAATCCTTTTGGAAAAGATTTTAATTATAACAGCACTAATCTTAGTTATACACAATTTTTCTCAAAGCTTCTAGGTTCCTCTCTGCATACAAATTAGTGCTCCCGCCTATCCATAGCAATTAAAAGTTGAAGTTTATTATATTTTTTAAGATAAGCTTGAATCAAATTTCTTTGAGATGTTTGTGTACTGTTTTGGAAAGGTCTTCCCTCAGACAGTGTCTAAGTCAATGCATATTTAATGGCTCTTCACATCATTTACGTACTACTACAAGTCTCGTTTTGTATGTGATCAGCTGTCAAAGTGAATTAGTCCTGAATTAGTAAAAAGAATTAATAAGCTGAACATTGAACCCAAGCAAAGCCCTTTTCTCCTTTTTCTAACTTCAAGGCCATACAGTTTTAATGAAAAAGCTGAGCCACTGAAGAAAGAGAACTATTATAACAATTATTCTAACAGACCCTGACTAAATTCTAATTAAATATACTAATAAAATAATTTCGTTCCATTAGAAACTCAATGACGGAGTTGTTTTGGATGGAAAACCAATAATTTTTTCCTCCATTTAAATATTCATTAAAAATTCATTGAGGCAGGTAGCACTGCATATGGAAACAGAAGCTTTAACAGATGATTTTCCCAAAACACAAAATATGAAATCCAGACTTTTACAGTTGGTTTTATAATACTGTTTCATCTCACTCAAGCCCAGAATGTTCTGCCCCAGCAAAAAATTTCCTTCCTCCTTTATATTCTATATTTGCCCAAATAAGACCAAATATTCTAGAAACTCCAGGTTTTCTCTAGAATGTTTCCAAAATAAAAATTTACTGTGGGAAATTAAAATGAGAACAAATCCCAATCATACTCAATGCATGAATTTCTATAACCACCTTATTTATCTTTCGAAAGATGAAAGAGAGGCTTTTCAAAGATGTTCACGTAACGTGCAATTTTAATCCTACAGCTAATGCCTTTTAGACAGTAACTCTTCATAGTAGGTGCTGCTCTGATGAAGCAAGAGGGAGTTTTTAGACACCTGAAATCCTGCTGTGTGCTTGTGGTTGCCTGTAATGTATTCCATCTTTAATGGATGTCAGTCGAAACTCTTTCGCAATCATGCATGATCCTGCCCATATTCTTAACAGCTGCAGACTAAACATCTCAATTGACTTCAGTCAGTGTGCCAAATCATGTAAGCGCTACTAAATGTGTGTGCATGGACATTTGTTTGCTGGGTTGGTTGTTTTTTTTTGGCAAAATTTTTGGCTCTTCCCTTCAAAGAATTAGTTTTCTCCTTCTGTGAGCCTGATGCATGACATGTAGACGTTACCCCTGCCTTGCAGGAATACCCCCGCTCAAGGAAACAAGGGCATTTGCAGTAGCCAGACTTTTCAAGCTTCCTCCTCAGTGAACAGATTAAACAACAAATGTCTAAGGGTTGATTCCATTTTCTGAGCCACCCTGAGGAGAAATCTCCCCTTCTTAACAGTGGCTGACCCTTTAATGAAGAGTTAGAGTTAAGTGGTCTGAGCTGATGGGCCTGGCCAAGGCTCGGGATAGGTCTGGGAGGACGGAATTTGCCTCTGAAATGGCAGAAGGGTCTCTGCTTCCTTTCTCAGGTTGTCAGAATTTAATGAGAGATTTTAATAAAATTGCATTTGCTTTGTGAAGTATGTTTAGGATTTGCTTGCCAGAATTCTCTTTTTGAAAGACACCACAGAAATTCTTAAGACAGACTTCTTTAAAAAAGCTACCAGGTTTACAATAGTTAAAAAATTGTTTAAAATTGTTATATTGAATGGCACCAAACAAACATTAACCGAGAATCAATCTTTTTAAAATAAGTAGCAAGAATCACTCTTTAAACAGTGTCCAGTGCAAGATATGGGTGTAAACATGTATTTCATTTATTTGCAAAATGAACTGTCCAATTAAAGAGTAAAGATAGCCTAAAGAAATTTTCAAGTTATTTTTAAATTTAAATTAGAGGTTTCCTTTCAGACAAATCAGTGTAAAAATGTATCTTCTGGATTTCAAATAAGAATATTTCAAGAAATCCTGAAAAACAATAAATGTTACAATTCTTTGCTGAGACCTGTAATTTTGAGCCTCAAAGATTTGGCTGAAGTAATAATACTATGGTCTGTTACTCTCTCCATCAACTAAAGACGATTTGCCATTACCTTATTCATTTTCTTTCAAAGAAGTGAATGGCAATTTGAAAAAGTACCAGCATGTTCAGATAGTAATGCTCTGATATGTGCAAATACTAATGTTTTAATATGTTTGGTGTTTTGAACTTTAGGAAATGTTAACATCTTTGGCTGATACGTTTCACAGTTCTCTTATAAACACATGTAGATAATTATATACTGTGTAAATAACCTAATGAAAGTATCCCAGTCTGATACTGGAATAAGGCAGTCTGCATCATGTCTGAATTGGACATGACACATAGCCAGCTTTTCCTATCGGCATTGCTGGAGTTGCTTCACAAATCCTATTTTGGGAAATAAGTAGTTGGGAGAATACATTTCTTTAAGAAGCCCTTTGAAGGGAAAAATTCTTTATCCAGGACAAGAATCTACCTTTGCTGGTGGTAAAACCAGATATCCATAGACAGACACAGTGTAGCATCAGCCCCAGAGATCACAACAGAATGTTATTTACACAGCATTTTGCATATTAAAATGTAAGTTTGAGATCAACAGTTTATCTTTCATATCTGAAGGCATGGTACACTTCAGTTACACATCTCATTCTGGTCTGTCAAGAACGGAATTAGCTGTCACTTCAAATGCAGCGTACTACAAGCAATCATAATGGCTCTTGAAGTTTACTTAAATATTTTAGATTTCATCTCTGAAAAGGCAAAATGCTGTACATATTCTGTTATTTCTCAAACATCTTTTAATGTACTAACACATCAGTTATTCACAAGAATACTTCAGAAGTAAACACTTTCCATAAAATAAAACATCAGCTACAAAGGTTTAAATTTTCAAAGCCACTTGAGAGATTCGGGAACAATGCCCATTAGAGTAAGTGGAAAATATGTTGCCTGTTTCCTTCAGAAAGATCACTAAATAAGTCCAGAGCATGGCTTTTTAATGACAGGAGATGAAATCAGGGATATATGCATTTAAATTGCTTGAAAGACTTTTGGAATTATCTTTGGAAATGTCATTGATTGTTGAGAAATACTGCACAGCTTGAACAAAAAATAAAGTAATAACACATACTAAACTCTTCAATAAACTCCAGTGAACATATGTTTGCCAAGAAACTGGTGTAGATGAAAAATACAGTTAAGGCGAAAATGTATTAATTTTATGGTACTTGATAAAATGTTACATTTTTTGAAACATTGATTTTTTTTCTTTTTTTTTTTTTTTTTAGATCAAAAATACGTCATTGTCGTTAGAACCACGGAGGCAATGTGATTTTTTTTTAGTTTGGACATTCTACCTGATGAAAAATACCCCCTATATCAGCACTCATAAACTAATAGAGTGGCAAACAATGAGAAGAACCACAGCTGATTTCTTAGATGGCATAGTTCATATTTTTTGTTGTACATCACCATATAAAAACATACTAATGAATTAGAGGTGTCAATTATGGGCACTGCAGGAATAAGTTTTTTCTTGGAAGGACTTAAATAGTACCCTTGTGTAATGTTATCAAGCCTTTACTATGCATTCCTCCAGCATGAGAAAAAGATGTAGCTTGACTTAATTTTTAGCCATCCAGTATGTGCTAATTGCAACCATTGATGGTCTGAATTACATTATCTCTAGAGGAGCTCAGTGATATTATGCAAAACTTGGCCAAAATTGTTTAACCATGCAGTAAGGAGGGAAGATCAATAGCTTTGCTAGTGAAGCTGGAGGTTTTTGCTTTGTTCTCTTGTGCCTTTTTTTGCAAGTTTTCATTTGGATTGCTACATTTTAGTCAAGCAGGCTGAAAGTTACAGCTGCTTTTTTGCATGTTTAAAACCTTTCATGTAGCAAAGATTTACATGTGTTCTAAATTTTATATCCTGTGAACAAAGCCTTTATTTCAATGAACCACAAAAGCACATATGTAGACAACCATAGATAAGCACATATATAAAACTTTTATGGAATCAGAACCCATATGAATCTGCATTCTGTAAAATTCATGGTCCTCTGTCTAAAATAGCACCTTCATTATGCATGATTTACACAATTTCCTTCTTGTAAAGCATGACTTTCATGACACTCATTAAACTCAGAAAGAAATCATGTTATCAATACCTTCACCTAAGTAAAACACGTTTTTCTTATTCTGTTGTAAGGTCATACTAAATCTTTTCACAGACCAGACTGTCTCTTTTTCTCTCTTCCTCTCTGTGAAAGACATTATGCATGTATTTTTCCTACTCTTTTTTTCTTCCCTTCCTTCTCCTCTACTTTTCCTCTCACTGTCTATTCTACTTCCCCAAACCCCTCTTTCCTATTAAAAGTAAGTTGAAACTGAGCTTCTCACATCTCTGTGAAGTCAAACAAGAATGAATAAAATACACATTTGCAATGTTCCTGAAATTTTTACTGTATTGCTCTTGGCCTGGCTGAGAAAAAGGTACTGGAAGTGTGTTTAAGGCTTACGTGAATGGCTAAGGAAATAAGATGGAAATAAAAAAATGGGAAGAAAAAACTTTGAAAATTCATCCCAACTTGTTGAGGCAACTTATTTAGATGTAATCTCTTTCAAAAATTGCCCAGAGGTTCACGCTGAATTGCATGTGATTTTATCCCTCACCCTCACAGTTTCTGGGAGAAACAATCACGAAATGTATTGCATCACCATCCGGGCTGCAGTTGCTACCTAGAACTTGCACCATTGTTCTGTGTGATAAATACAACCATTTTGTGCCTGAGGCTGTTCACGATGGAAATTTTCCACCCACAAACAATCTTGTTAGTTTCATAATTGCTTCCCCCCTCTAATGAGTGCAGAACATAATGAATGCCAAGCCAATCTTTTGGGTTCAAATCCAGGCATCTTCATCAAGACAATGCATGTGCATTCATTAAGTAGAACCATGTTGAAAGTGCTTTTGCCATAAGTACAGTATAATACATTTTCTTTAATGGGAATGTAGTATTTTAGCACATTACTTAATTAGGGATGAGCAGACAAATGGAGTTAATTCCTTCAGCTTCAGTGAGTGCAGCAGAAGCAGTACATTTTCATTCATCGCTTAGGGAGCCATTCATTACATAGAGCCACAGGCTGAAAAAAAAAAAAGAAAGTATTTAAAATATTTTATATGGTAAATTATAACTTAATAATTCTAATGCTTACTGAAAGGGTGAGCATTGCAGATTACTGGAGGTGGTGTTGCAGATCATCCTCTTAAGTTTCATCTCTGGGGAATGGAGATCAAATTTGAGATTATTTTGATGTTCTCAATTCTCTATTGATGAAAAGCACTAAAAAACCCCTCAGTTTGGGAGAACAGAAATAGCCAGAATCATGCCATTCAGTAATTAAGTGCATTTACTAACATGTGTGGGAAAGTTTGAGCTCTACAAACCAAGACTAAATCTGGCAGAGCCTATTCTTAATAGGCCATCATGCTAGTTAATGTGAACTGTATTCACAATTTAAATAGTTAAAAAACTGTATTTAAAGTCAACATTTTAACTGAGTGTAAAAAATCCCATGACTGTTAAACACCAGTGTTAAATTGCTGGAACTCATTTATGGAAGTATCTTGGCCACTGAATATGAAAAACTGTAGCTGAAAGGAAAGAGTCTCTACTGTTTCTTCTGAAAACAGGATGAGGTATTACTGTAGTAATTTCAATAAAACAAACCTCACATGAAGCATAACCTGTAGAAGAAGAACTCTATGCTCTGTGCTCCATGTTACATCAGGATGCCCAGTATAATTCTTCCTATAATAGTCCCTTTGGATGTTATATTATTAAGTCTATGGGGAAAAGTATGTTAAAATGATCATTCAGGTAAGTTTCATCAAGGATATTCCATATGATATAACTTTTAACAAAAGTAAAATATGCTAAAAAACATGATTTAGATTGTTCCACATTATTTTTAAATCAACCTTTATTTTCTAAATATTTTCATTTTGGAAGAAAGGGACTACTGTAGTGAGAGTGTCCACATTTTGCTAACATGACAGAGCATTTCTGTGCACTGAGAACTTGCTTGTTCAATTCCTTCCTCAGGAGATTTGAAGCCATAGTTCCCCCACCTTTCCAAGACTGCCCCCTTTTCTGTAGGCTGCTGTGGAGAAGCAATGTATTCTAACTTTCTCCTCTTGAAATCTTCCTCCAGTGCACAAGGACCTGAACATCCACTGGGGTCCAACTCTCATCTGCCATCTGCAGATAGAATAATGTGCATAGAGTCTTGGTGTCAATCTCAGTAATTGCTTAAAATACTGCATTTCAAATTAAATAAATCAAGCTGTATGATTCAGAGTACTGTGTCTCAGAACACCCCATAACTGGCAGTAAGAAAATAGGTGACCTTTGTTTAAACCCACAGTACAATCAAACAGAAAGAGCTTTGATTTGGAGCTGTGTCCGTTTTGGAGTGGTCTAGCCTTTCGGGTAGAAAACTCTCCAAGGAAAGTTTCCTTTCTGAAATGTTCCACTTTCTGTGAACTACTTAAATAATCAGTGACATTTATGCCTGTTTCAACACCAGCCTATGCTTTCTGCAGCATTCCCCAAGGTTCATCTCCAAACCATTCACCCTAACTTAGCATTGGTTTGTTTCAATATAAGGAATATGAGTGAATTTGGATTCTGACTTACTTTAGACCATAGTGTGAATGGATTCAGTGTCTGCTGCAGTGGTCATGTAAACTTCTTGGGTATAATAACATCACTGGAAGAAACTGAAATCAGCATCCTGTCCTACCACACTGTAAGTCACTGTAGCTTCAAAGGACTGGAGCCCGATAAGAGTTTCACCCAGTATTTGTTCTCGTTATCCAGATATAATCTATCGTTGTTTCTGCAAAAAGGTTCTACACCAGGTAAGTTTTTTTTTTAAAATAGCTCTATTTCTCAGCCAGTTGGATCAAATCTATTCGAGTGATCACGCTGAATAAATTTGTCCTCCTGGGCCAGAGAAGAGGGCAGCACCAGCTCATGCCACATTCCACTGGATGCTCAGCTATAGTAAAAGTATAAAATAGAATAGTAAATCTCTTTCTGCACAAAAAGAACTATGACTGAATTTGTGGTCATAATATACATGGATATGATTATTCCTAGCATCAGAATTGGCCGATATCCTACTATGAAAATTTATTATTTTTCTATCATTTAAATACCGTGTTATTGAGTATAAAAATGTGGTAGGTAGTGATGTTGTCCCTCTTGTATAATATCTTCATTCGTAGAGGTTTCTGTTCCTCCATAAAAGATTTAATGCATAAGTATTCAATTAACTGGCTTCATGTCTGGATTGGACTTGTGATGTTCTTTTGTGCAGATGATATTAAATTACAATGTTTCACTACTAATAAAAGCCTACTAACTGAAATGCCAGTTCTTTTAGTCATATTACTTTATTTACAGGAAGAGACAATACAAAGTAGATTGTTTGCTTCCCACAGCTAAGTAATAGTCTTAACCAAATGAATAACTCCAAGCAGGAGTTCTACTAAAGGCTTTAAAGTTGCCAGGGACTTTGGTGGACAGAGAACCAAGCTGTGTCTCAAGAGCCTGCAACTTAGTTGAGGAAAATTATATAAGTAAGGAAGGTGAAAATTTGCTTGTTTGAAAATTAAATTATTTGTTTGAAGCTTATTCTGGAGGAATTTTCAATAAAATTGCTTGTTTTCCTGTCTTGCACCATGATTCTTCTTACCCTGAATGCTAGAGAACAGATAATGTCACAGCTATAACTACAATTCCAATATTAGATTATGAAGATGCCATTTATCAGTATGAAATGAAATCACAGCTGCAAGGAACTGAAAGTTCCCAGTGATAGATCACATTGGTTTACATTGCCGTGCCATTCTTGAATGCATCACTGTGATATGTATGATAGTTCTGGATGATTAAACATTGAAAATAAACATAAATTGCATCAGCATCAAGATCTATTTAAATGCATGAAAAGAAATTCACTCAATTACTGCTTAGCAACTTAGCTTGTTGAGAAAGGAAATAATTGTTCACTGGGATCACGGAATACACACTCATTTATCAAACAGAAGGTTGCAAACTAAGCTTGAAAGACTTTTTTATTTTCTGTTGAGGGTCAACAGACCAAAATGTAGGAAATCAAATATATGGTGGAAGTGTTATAAAAACAAATATATATTTATATTCATTCTACAAGTTAACTGGATGCAGCGTAGCTCAATACATGTAGAGAAGGGGTTGAATTGTTTAAGGCTACTATTTCTGGACTTTTCTAACTTTTAAATACTTGCTTTTAGAATTAGAATATCATTCCCTTCTGAAGAAATGCATAGATATGTGATTTCGTAGAGTTCTGAAAACTGGAAAACTCTATCGTGTTGACATTCATATAATTAATTGTCTGGGTTAGAACCTCTCAATTCACCACTCAGACTTTGCTCCCTAGCTGGTGGATAACTCATTGCCCTGCATCAATGGAGCACTCTAACAAAAGCAGCAAGTCCCTCAGGTAACCAATTTTGGACCCATATTATACTTGACAGCTGGTTATGTCCTGACACAGTGTTTGCAGACCACAGAGAATGTGAACAATGGCACCACAGATAATGAGTTTATAGTGAGGACAAAGTGGGCTGCACCAAACATGGGTGTGTTCTGTCCAGCAGAGCAAACAAACAGCAGCATTCAGACCTAGAGAAACACAGAATTAACAAAATATCTATAATCAACCTAGTTGCAGATACTCACCAACATCAACAGTTAGAAGTGTACATCACAGATCAGGCTGGAAAGACAATCCAAGCCACTCAGAGACTGAAAGATCCAACAGTATCACGTTGGTGGGATATATTCACTGTGTAGAACTCAAGTTCAGTGCTTTGGTTTCCCTAATTTACATCCTTTGACCACCTTATTAACTGCAAGTGTCTTATTACAGTTAATAACTTGTTTATATCAAGGTTGTACGCCAAACAAATGGCATGAAAAATTTGCTGGTTGCAGTTCACTATGTGTAGGAATGAACGAAGGTAAGTGCATTCATTACAGATTAAACTGGATACAGTACAGATGGAGCAGTGGATTGCTCCAGAAGGGACTCCTTTAGCCTCAGGATATGTACACATCTGCAGGTCTTAATACTATGCAATTGTTTTGAGGCCACCACTGTGGCATTTTGGCTATGGTCTTGGAAAGACAAAAATTGACTTGTGATCCAAGGCTTCGGTGTTGAATTTCAGTTCTGTCTATCGCCTGTTGCTCAAGAACTGTGTAACAGAGGAAAAAAAAACCCAAAGATACAAGGAAGCATCTATGGTTCTTTCTTAACCTTTGACTGCTAGCAATTGCTGCCTGTGAGAATTTCATCCCTGTCTTCCTGGAAAGAGTTGGTTTTATTACTTATTCAGACATGTATTTATACTGAGGGGTCTATATACAGAAAGCTGCAGCTAGAGGTAGCACTCCAACCATTGACTGACTGTCTAGTGGTTCTTCCATGTTTTTTCACGACACTTCTGCTCCTCTTTCCAACAGGCCTGCAGTCTGCTAAGTAAAATATTTGAAAAAATCCTTATTATATGGAAGAAACATGGCTTCATGAAATACAAAATTATCCAGAACAAAAATCTATGTACTGCTGTTCTTCCCTCAGCCTTCTACCTTAAAATACTCAAATGGAGTGATGTGATGAAATACTGCATCCAAAATGATAAAGGTAGCTCATCTTAGTCTGGCCATTTTTAAATATTATCACACTGTGTCAGGTCCATAAAACTGTATATGTCTGAATCATGTTTCTTGTTAAAATTGTGTCATTTTCAGATGGTATATAATAAAACGACTTCTGAAAACTCCAAAAATCAGTGTAGTGCCAGTTCTTTTTTCTATAAATGGAACTCCATGGCTACATATACATATATTGAGCTTTTAACTTGATGTAACTCAAAATGTATGCCTGGTAAGTTGCAGAAGTGACAATATGGTTCACCTTTTTTCTCTCACAGATTTGTCTTGCTGCACAGCTTATGCTACCATGAAGCAGAACTGTACATTACAAATACTATATGATTTTCGAAGTGTTTATTCCTTCACCATGTGCCTGATTTTTTGAGTTTAGCAACTAGAACTAGTGGAAGTTCTAATTCATCCTGCTCAAAATCACAATATGTGGATTTTTTTGTGATAGGTGGGAATTTTACTCTGAGTAGCAAGATTAAAATTAATAAAAAAGTTATGTCCACTTCATATAACTGCTGCACAAGTCCATAGATCTCTGCTTTTTATATGAATCTTCCCTTTCTCTTTCATTTATCCTTATTAACCTCCTTTTACAATGCTTTGGATTTTCCCATGATGTGGACAAAAAGCATATCCATTTTTTATTGCAATTCAATTGAAAGACCTCTTTTATACCATTAATCAAAACCAATTTCATTTTTGAAACATCATCGGTGTATATGATTCCATTATGAAATTACAATAGAAATGTTTGAAGATTATTACGACTAATTCTTCTGTGTGCTGCTTGAATCCGTTGCATGACAGTGCTTGCTCAGCACAGCCTCTCTAGTTTTAAGCTACCCTATGCCCTTCAAAAAGTAACACTCCTACAGAGAAAGAAACATTCAGAAAGAAAGTGACTTCTAACTCATAGAAATGCTTTTTACAGGTAAAACGCTGTTACTGATATTTCTGCTATGCAACAAAAAGCAATGTAGTACATTAATGACTTGTAATTAATAACATAAATGAGGTTGTCTTCATGATGTGAAATGAGGCAATTGAATTTCACTTTAAGAGATACCAATGGGCAGACAATACCTGAGAACTAGGCTTTGAAAGTACTTCAAATTGGCAAGAAATATAATTTGCTCTGGGATATCCTATTGTAGATATCCCTTAGTCTTGGTGTGTTACATGGAGTAGCATTGAAAGTGCAGCATTATTCAGGGAGCGAAAATCTTTATTTGTAGCAATGCACTGGTCATTTATGTTACATAGCAGCGAGAGAATCCATAATCTTGGAACTAATTATAATGTTTCCAAGCAGTGTTATATCTAGAGAGAAACTTAAACTGTGTTATTGATGTTTAAAACTCACAAAAGCATTAAAATGCTTCACAACTTAAGGAAACATGTCAGATAATTCGCAAACTCACAGAATGGAGTTACTACTGTCATTAATTTCAATGACTTATTAATTAAAAGTAGTAATCAGTAGTTTCCAATACTATGATTTTAAATCAGGTTATATCAACAAGTAGATGAAAACTTCATTAAACTGTAGTTAAGTCAGTAAATAAGGTTTCTCTCTGTTACTCGGTTACTTGAGAAAACAATCTTAAAGCAAAAAGCATCATATTTTTTAGAAATTTCGAAAGTCCAGCGCTTCAAAATCAAGATTTCTGGTCAGACAAAGAAACCTTTAAGCTAATTCAAATACACGATTACATTTGCTTTACATCTCTGCCTTTCTCCTAGCTTCATACTTTGACTGACAGATGTAGTAATTCTGATCAACAAGAGACGGAAAACAAATACAGAAGTAAACAGCTGATAGTGAGGGATGTCTGCACAGCATTCCTGAGGGCTGCGCTAAGAGGATTTTGTGTGCATAAGTGTAGACTACATTAGTGTGATTCCCTGTCATGAGCTGCCTCTTCTATGTAATTTTTGGTCTTACGGTTACTAAGTGTGTTGTAGCAGGTGGTGTGTCTATGCTATATCTCAGACTGCTATCTTAGCATTTACGTTTGAAACTTTGAGGCAAATTTTCTAGAACACTTGGAGCAGCACCCTGGTGGTTGTCAATAAGATTTTTATGATTGATGTCAGACTGAACAGAGCAAGGCCAGTTTTCAGGGATGAGAAAAGTCCTCCTCACTAAAAATTGTCGTAATTACTTTGATCAAGATGTAGACATGAGTTAAATGAAGACATAATGGTGTATTCCAACAAATCTGGAAACTCTTAGGGATCGCACTGCTGTGGTAGAATAAGATTATGTGTTTTTGTTTAAACACTCTGGCATTCTGTAATTTTTGTTGGCATGGTGAATCCGTGCAATCAAATAAGGCAGTGTTACAAGAGAGAGCTGAGGTGAGTCAAATGCAAAGGGTGGATAAGCATGGGTCTGTGACTGCCTTTTGACACGAAATTACTGGCGTGCTTCTGTTGCATGCTCAATTTACCAAGGTCATAACACAACAGCTCATCTCATGCCTCCAAAGTAAAGACTATGGTGCCTTATTCCCTGGCTTTATTTTGTGGCCAGGAGCCCAGTCATTAGTCAGTAAATTTCACCCAAACAGGTGTTCCTTTGGTGTATCCTTGAAACACCTCCTTGGTTAGCAATGTTTCCTTTATTTCATGACACCCTTGGACTGACATTATTGTACCCCTTGTCCCTCCATAAAATATCTTGTGCTTGACATAAAAATGGCATGTAAAGTACTTATTAGCACATACTTTTACATCTTCAGCCTTATCTTTCTACAGCAGACATCAGTGATTGCTTTACAGCTGAAATGCAGTATTCTGATCTTTGGCTACATCGTGTGATAGTCTATCCAGAACCTGGCACCATGCACTGCAAGAGTTAATCTGGAAGCATTCAAGCCACAGGGACATAGTCAATGTATATTTTTGGAAAGATTTCAGAAGCAGCTTCCATGACATGTCTTTATTCATTGTATTGGTGACCATTAGATATACTAGATATTCAGAAAGAGATTGAATTTGCCACTAGCATTTCATATTTCACTTCAGTCCAATAGGTGAGGCCAGACAGTGTCACCTGCCTCCATGTCTATGTTGAAGTCTTCTATGAAAACTAGCATTCAGAAATGAAATTAATGAGGATTTTTTTTTCCCTTTAAACTTTGGCATTCAATGTATTTTATTCTCATAAAGTCAGTGCTATAAAGACAGGCTTTGTCAGCTGAAAACCCTTATTAATATGTCTTGTGCACAGAGTCTGGTGCACTTTGGGAAATCTGCGCAGAAGTGACACATCACTGTTAATATTTTAAGACCACCCTTTCATGTAGCATCCTCTAGTGTTACCTTATTCATAGTTCTTTGCATACTTTTCTTAGAATTTGATCCTCAGAAAATCATTAATCTATCTGAATTGAAATCTTGATTCAGAAGTGTGCCCCAGAACATCTTTTCCAGTTGTGGCAATCTCTCCTCCACTTCACTTCTTCCCCTTTTTCAGCTGTGTTCACATGAGAACTACCAGAAAGCTAAAATCTTGCCAGCTGAAGGCTACAACATCTGATGGAGCATTCATCATGACCACAATTGTTGGTCTTAATGAAAATTGTTCCCTAATGCAAGTATAGATCAATGGCTCACTTGTATATTCTGTTCCATAGAGTAACTACATGCCCCCAAAAAAAGGTTTTTTATATTTATAGAAACCTGAGCCATTCAGAATGGTGGGAATTGAAGCCAGAATCTTTCATATATTTAAAAATAAGCTTTCAGGACTTAAGACAGAGGAAATTAGGAAATTGGGACCCAAGAAAATTTTCATGCTCAGCCTTTTCACTACTGAAATTCAAAGAGCAAGATACAGCTACACAGGCAAGGGAGAATTCCATTATGTTGTTATTTCTCTAGTAGATTAGCCACAAAAAATACTTCTCCAGACTAATCATGGAGCCATAATCTTTTAAAGTGCTTTTTCAGTTCCTCCCTTCATTAATACTGGAGTTGTGAACTACACTCTGCAATGCATTGAACAACCTACTTATAATAACACGTAGTCTATGGAACAGGCTTCCTTGGTATACCCCCAATACAATAAAAAAATACCAGAGGGAGAGGAACAAAGATTTCATAAATATCCCTTTGCTGTTATCCTCATTGTCAAAGAAGTTGTTTTGTAGCTGGAGATAGTAGTCCAAACTTTTTACTTTCTTTTCATTGTGTCAGAAAAAGACTAACTGCTTTTCTTTCATCTTCCCAGAACCTATCATGAAGTCAACTGTTTACCTTCGAATTGTTTCTTCTCCCTCTCAGTTGCTGTCTCTGATACTCACTGATTCTCCATCTACAGTGACCGACAAGAAAGAAAGATAGCCTTTAGAAAGATTACGAGGTTTGCCATGAAATGCTGGTCTAGATATGCTTACCCTTCCCATCTCTTTCAGCCCTACCTGAATAAGGACATACTATGGTGAAGGAAGAACTTGTCTAGAGCACTTAAAAGCTCAGGAATGTCTTCACAGTTTAAGAGGTGGCTTTGTATTTGGATAAAGATTGATTTAAGATTTAGATAAGGTTCGCATCCATTTTCTTTTATTTGACTACAAGATTTATACGTATGTTAGTTATAATTGTCACAGTCTGTCACTCCACAGTGACTCCTTCTTGTTTATCATTCTCCTTCAAGTGAAAAGCACCTTGAAGTATCATGCTTTCATATTAACTATCTCTACAAATTCCTTTCTAAAGCTAAATACATTTAGATTAAAATGTTGGATATATCTCATTTTGATGTAAGTCCTCTGAAATATTTGAATATTTGTTCTGTTCACTTTATCCTGCTCTGAGTCTAAACGTTCTTTATCACAGGTATTAGATTAAGCCCATTTTACTTTAAGCTGTGAGCATGACCTTTGGGTTAGTGTTCTTTCTGTCTGGCTAAAGTGGATAAACATCACCAGGAAAAATGGATTTTTTTGTCCTTTGTAAGAAATTAGCAAACAGCCAATATTCCTAGACACCAGCATAATTTCAACCTATGTGACTCCAGCCACATTGTTTGTCCCGTCAAGACCTTCAAGTAAATTTCCAAAATGTGGTTTTATTTAAATCCATTCATTTATAGACTACACACTTTCTACGTCGTCAGCTGGCTGAATGCGGTGGAAAATATTATTGAATGTGCGAGGGCAGTTATGCAGTATTACAGTGTATTTAGGCACAGGGCTCTGCCTCTGCCTTTCAAAACACCACAGATCCTTTGGGGCTGCAATACTTAGCAGAAATAAGATTTGCTATTCACCTCAGTGGCTAGCATTTATTTAAGCAGAGGATCCAGAGTTAAACAAGTTTGGAGTCTTACATCTCACCCATACTAATCATCACAAATCCAAGACTGATAATTTGAGACAGGTTGACACAGTGCCTTTTAAAAGAGATATGTGGCAGTCTGAACAGACTAATTTCTGATCCTAGAAAAGAGTAGGCCATCCAAGAAAGAGGTTCTGTTTACACATTGCATGCCTGGCCTTTTACACTGCCCAATCAATAAACAAGGCGTGCATTTTTCTGCTCATTTAACATTTTTCTACAAAATCTCTAACAAATCTCTACTCATTTAGCATTTACAAAGACAGGGATTTTGCTTGAGAACTGTATGAAGGTTTTCTCTGACTTAGTATTTATGTGTATAACTCTTGATTTGGCATCAAAAAGGTAGGAAACATTATCTACGTAAAAGGTGAACCTGTTAAGATGACATTAAGATCAGACACAAACCATTTCCCAAACCATATACTTAGGCATATGTCTCTGCAATACAATGTAGCGCTGTGTCAGATACTTCTGCTATGTCTGAAGGCATTGCCTGTATACTGTATACTGGAATTACAGTAGCCAATTACAGCATCCCATCAGCTTAATTAGCAGTGCCGAGAAGTAGGTCATCTGGTTTTTGATACTTTTTTCATTAAAAACAACTTTTAAAAATTGCTTTTAAAAGTAGGTATGTAAACTAGAAACAAACATGATGACAGCCTTTTTCAGACCCCTTGAAGTATATGTATATGTATGTGCATATATGCCTGTGTGTACACACACATACGCTTTGTATGTCACCTGTATCTGCCTACATCTCTATCTAGAGTTTGATATTGGGCTATAAACATATTTTTAAATGCTATGTATGATTGGAGATGGAGAAGTAAAAAATGTCCAAGATATGGGTCACACACAGTATTTTTTGGTCCAGTGACCTATGTTTTGACCCAGTTACTAGAAATTTTTAAAGCTCATTTACTCAAAAGGGTGCTTGGCCTCTAGGAATTCAGCTTTCTGTTTGTGTGTTGATGGGGGAACCATCCTATGCTACTGTGACCTTTGATTTAGGTAAACAGAATACACACCACTAGTACTTTACATGCATTTTCTTACCATCTTTTTCTTTTAATTTAGCTTTTATAATTGCAACTTGCACTTAAATCTTCATTTATTTTTCCTTTCTCTTATTCTGTTACTTTTGCAGCTAACAACATATCGCAACTCTACTCAAAATCAAAGGATTATTAGCTACTTTGAAACAGAAGCCAACATGACCTCTCCACTTTCTTTCAGTCTTGCCTCAAAACTCTTCTCTCACTCGCACCAAACTCTTTAGGGGAACTGTTATACTATCACAATTCTTCAAATCAGTAGGGACATCTGCTTCAAAACTGATGACTTAGGATCCTGAGAATGGCATGCAGCATATCTGAATGCTTCTTGGTCTTCCTCAGCTGGGATCACAACAGAGCTGTGTCCTGTGAAACACTGATCAGCTGTGTTTACATGATGTTGTCAGATACCGGTGGTGGCTGAAACTGTAACAATTCTTCTCAGTTTTGCTGCCATAGCCTCTAATGGTATACCTTACATTTGAGCTACAGTGTTTTAACTCCTGTTACAATTTATGGACCCTTAGTCAATACTGTCAATAAGGCCTGGAAACCTCTTCAGCTGATCAAATATAGATGGAGTGTTTCTCTAAGCTCCATCAAATGCCATGGGAACTTAGAAATCTAATTCACTTACAGACATACAAGTTTAAGTTTCTTTATTTGTCAGCTGAATCCTGCTGTGTTGGTCCAAATCCCTGGAGCAAACACAGCATATTACTTCAACATAAAAAGCTGCCAAGGGATTGCAAAAGTTGCAAGGGATGGTGACTGCCACTTTAGATTTCAGCTTGCAGACATTTGATTGCATAGTTGTGCTCTACATTTAGGGTCAGTTCTGAGAATTTAATATTATTGTTAAGAATAGTTTTGCTGCACATGTGGGGTCATTTCTTCTGATTTCTACTTTAAATGCAACTTAGAATGACCTGCATTTTGTATTCTTCTAGTTAAAATTAAGATCATGGGTGCTTATTATTGATCTCGATTTCCTGGAGGACGTTTTAGAGTGAAGCAAGGAATACTTCTAGCTTCTTTGCATGAAATACAAACCTTCATAAACTTTTCTTGCTAACTCCAATGTATTGATATTTTCATATTTAGTGTTGTATTACTTTGGTTTTCTATATAATCTTCCTTTTTTTTTCTTTCTTTTCATTTTAATTGTTTAATTGTTTTAATTGTTCTTATCCTGTACTTCGGCTATAGATGTGTGAGAATAAGGATCAGAAAAGATGTGTCTGAAGCTGATTGCCATTGAGCCCATATGTAGTAGGGGCATAACCGTTCTTTTTTTTTTTAAACGCATTGACACACTTGGCTGTCTCAAAACTATTACAGACCCTGCCAGATAGCATGTTCATGTGTGTGAAGAACATGTTTTTCATAGGGTGTGTTAAACAAACAAGAAAAGCTATAAGTCTCGAACAGATCCAGTGGTTTTGCTGGAAAGATAATTTATACATAGGAACAAGTAAAAAACTATTACATTTTCTATAGAAATGGATTGCTTTATAGGTTCTGGATGATCATTCAAAGAATTCATTGGTTCTTCTATAGTAGGTCTTTCCATGTTCATGTATCTACATGTGAATTAATTTTTAAATGTAAATATGATTTCAGACTTTGAACTAAGTAAAAAATTAAGACAATCAGAAGTTGAACTCTTGGCATCACAGATTTCCCTGTTCTCTTTCTAAAAATTATCTATTAATAATTTTTATATTTTTTTATTTTAATTTTTATTAAGGCATTACTATACTATAAAGCAACATGTTGAGAATCACAGAAGGAAAGAGTAAAAACCAGTTTCTTTTTTTCCAGACATGCTCTCTACAACTACCTAGTATCAATGGGGGAAGGGGGTACCAACAGGATTGCAGTAGCTAAGCCAAGGATTGGCATGGCATCACCAGTGTGTGGCAATCCTAGTTGGAACATTTACGCTGCTCTGCTCCTGGGAGCGCAGAGGTCTCAGGACTGAAATGCTTGTACACCAACGTACATGGTATGAGAAACAAACAGAATGAACTGGAAGCACTGGTCAGTTCCCAGAGCTATGATATTATTGCTATTAGTGAGATCTGGTGGAATGAGTCCCATGATTGGAGTGCTGGGATGGAGGACTACAGGAGGCATAGGCAGGGCAGGTGAGGTGGAGGTGTTGCACTATACATAAGGGAGAGGTTTGATTGCACAGCCCTTATGGTTAGTGATGATGTGGTTGAGAGCCTCCGGATAAGGATTAGGGGGATAGAAAAGAAAGAACATGTTGTAGTAGGTGTCTGCTACTGATCACCCAGCCAGGATGTAAGTACTGATGAGTTATTGTACAGGCAATTAAGAGAAATTGCTGGATCAGTAGCCCTTGTCCTTATGGGAGATTTCAACTTCCCAGACATCAGCTGGGGATATCATACTGCTTTGATGAACAGGTCTTGGAAATTCTTGAAGTTTGTAGGAAATAAGTTCTTGTCACAGGTGCTCAGTGGGCCAACTAGAGAAGATGCCTTCATAGATTTGCTGTTTCTGAATAGAAAGGACTCACGGGGGATGTGTTGGTAGGTGACTGTCTTGGCCACAGTGACCATTAAATGGTTGAGTTTAAAATTTTCAATGTAATGAGAAAAAAGAGCAGCAGAGTTGCTACCCTGGACTTCAGGAGAGCAAACTTTAATCTATTCAGGGAGCTATTTAGCAAAGTACCCTGGGAATCTGCTTGTGAGGGCTTAGGAGTCCCTGAATGCTGGTCAGTCTTTAAGAAGTCAAGCAAGTCATAAGTCAAGCAAGTGTGGGAATGGTGACTTTCCATTTGTAGACACTGAAATTGTAAGAGACCAGCTCTATCAGTTGAATGTTCACAAGTCCATGGGGATTCATCCCAGAGTTCTGAAGGAGCTAGCGGATGTTATGGCAGGACCCTTCTCGATTATCTGCCAAAGGTCTTGGGAGTCTGGGAAAGTCCCTGCTGATTAGAAGCTAGCAAATGTTATTCCAATCTACAAAAAAAAAGGTGTGAGGGAAGACCCAGGGAACTACAGACCTGTTAGTCTAACCTCATTTCCCAGAGAAGTTTAAACTGGGTACTATTGAAAGGCATTTAAAGAATAATGCAATCATCAGGCATAGTCAACATGGGTTCACAAAAGGAAAGTCCTGTTTAACCAATTTGATATCCTTCTATGATAAGATCACCCACCTAGTGGATGAAGGGAAGGCAGTTGATGTGGTTTTTCTGCATTTTAGTACGGCTTTTGATGCTGTCCCTCACAGCATCCTTCTGGACAAGTTGTCCAGCTGTGGGATGAGTGGGTTTACAGTGTACTGGGTGAAGAAATGGCTGAATGGCTGAGCTCAAAGTGTTGTAGTGAATGGCTGGTGAATGGTCACCGGTGATGCTCCTCAGGGTTCAATTCTAGGGCCAGTTCTGTTCAATATATTTATCAACAATCTGGATGCAGGAGTTGAATGCACCATTAGCAAGCTTGCTGATGATACCTAACTGGAAAGTGCTGTCGACTTTCTTGAGGGACAGGAAGCTTTGCAGAGGGATCTAGATAGATTGGAGCATTGGGTTATGATTAACTGGATTAAATTTGACAAGTCGAAATGCCAGATTCTACATCTAGGATGGAGTAATGCCAGGCACAAGAATAAAGTGGGAGACGAGTGGCTGGAAAGAAGCCCTGCAGAAAGGGATCTGTGGGTGCTGGTTGACAGCAGGCTCTATAGGAGTCAGCAGTGTGCCCTGGCAGACAAGAGGGCAAAACGTATCCTGGGGTGCATTAAATACAGCATAACCAGCTGGTCAAAAGAGGTGATTATTGCATTGTACTCAGTGTTGGTTCAGCCTCACTTTGAATACTGTATGCAGTTCTGGGCCCCACAATTTAAGAAGGGTGTGAAGGTCCTTGAATGTGTCCAAAGGAGGGCAACAGAGCAGGTGAAAAGGCTGGAAGGTATGTCCTATGAGGAGCGGCTGAGGACTTTGGGCTTGTCTAGTTTGGAGAAAAGGAGGCTGAGGAGCGACCTTATTGGTCTCTACAGGTTCCTGAGGAGGGTAAGTGGAGAGGGAGGTGCTGATCTCTTCTCCTTGGTATCCAGTGATAAGGCCCAAGGAATGGTTCAAAGCTGCATCAGGGGAGGTTTAGACCAGACATTAGGAAGCATTTCTTTACTGAGAGGGTGGTCAAACACTGGAACAGGCTTCTTGGAGAGGTGGTTGATGCCTCAAGCCTGTCAGTGTTTAAGAGGCATTTGCACAATGCTGTTAATAACTTGATTTAACTTTTGGTCAGCCCAGAATTGGTCAGGCAGTTGGACCAGATGATCGTTGTAGGTACCTTGCAGCTGAAATAGTCTGTTCGGTTCTATTCTATTCTATTCTATTCTATTCTATTCTATTCTATTCTATTCTATCCTATCCTATTCTATTCCGTTCCATTCCATTCCATTCCATTCCATTCCATTCCATTCCACCTGAAAGGAAGTTGTAGTGAGGTGGGTGTCAGTCTCTTTTCCCAAGTAACAAGTGATAGGACAAGAGGAAATAGCCTCATGTTGTGCCAGGAGACGTTCATATTGGATATTAGGAAAAAAATTCTTCACCAAAAGGGTTATCAAGCATTGGAACAGGCTGCCTAGGGAAGTGGTTGAGTCACCATCTCTGGAGACATGTAGAAGATGTGTAGATGTGGCACTTAGGCACTTAGATGTGGTTTAGTGGTGGACTTGGCAGTGTTATATGGTTGGACTCATTGATCTTACAGGTCTTTTCCAACCTAAATGATTATATGATTCTATAATTCTATGACAGATTTCAATTACTAGTTCATACCAGGATCCTAGTAATAACACGATTGTATATCTGATTTCTGGTCCCAAGTACATGCATTATATATAACACATAGTAACCAAAAAGGCAGAAAAAATTGTTTTTTTATCTTTGAATTAACACAGAAATTTTAGTCATGGATGAATGAGTTGATCGGGATGCACTGTCAGTTTTTACCAGGTGCATTATTGCTGCCTCAGGCTTGTTAACCGCAGCAGACATTTGTCTTGTTATGAATGACACCACAATTGACCCTTTTCTTTGGAGCCTAAGAAAAAGGGGAGGACTGATTAGGTCATGTGACAGAAACCCTTCCCATACAGGAACTGTCAAGCTGTATCTATGTATTTATGATTTTCAGATCAAATGCGATCTGGTTTCACTGAAGATTACAGGAACTTAGCAGAGTCCAATGGGGTCAGAAATATTCTCTCGGGAATAGTGAACTGTTATTTTTGAAGGATTTATTAACCCAGGAACATTTTGGTAGAGTAACACTGGTGAGCTCTGTTGTTTTTGTGTTATTTTGATTGGTAAAATTTCAACACAATGCAAATCAGTTAGTAAAAATAGAAAGACTTTGAGATCTGTCTTTTGACACAGATTCCTCCTCCTTTATTTGATCTTATGTGTACTGGGAAAGACATTTCTACCGCAGTAAAACTTCTTCAATTATAGCATCTTGAATACAGAAAACAGAAAATATTTCTCTTCAGTCTTTCAAAATATGCATATTTTTAAAACTTTTAATCTTGCATGACAAAAGTGTTGTGAAGAAGAGTTATAAGTATATAAAAAAGGTGGTTCTTTTAAAAATGTTAGGCAAGTACACAAATAAATACTTATTAAGTTTCATTTTGCCTAGTCTCCAATTGTTACAAGTATATAGTTATCAGGAATAAAAGGGTTTAAGAGCGTTTGAGAACTGTAGATATAATTATTTTGCCTTCTTCCTAATTTACATATCTTTTCTTGTTGTTAGGATTACAACTGTAGTATGGTAGCTGGAAAATTGGATAATGGTGTTAAAATCTAGCTAAATGTTTTTGTTTCATTGTAAATGTTTACTACCCAACTATTTCTAACAGAGGCCAGTAGAAAGGATTTATACTTGAAGCACGACAACTACCATTACCAGTTCCCAGTCTCCCAAGACTACTATGAACAAACTCTCCAGCACGGAGTGCCTAAATAGGCTTGCATAGCTTCAGAGAATCCTCCAGCTCAATCTGCAAGAATATTCTAAAATTAGTGTCTACTCACAAAGCATGTTCTCTTGGCATGTACATGCAAACATCAGTGTAATGAATCTGTCCCATCATCTGTTTGCTAGACGTCCTTAGTTTTCTTCATTATTTTTAACTTAGATACAAAAAAGACATCTTCCTCTTAGTGGTGTTTGCTGTGGAAAGTGTAAAACCTTTCAGTATGCAAATATTCAGCGTACACTTTAATGAATAACTAAATCAATAACTGTAGTGTGAAGCTCTTTGCAAAGCAAATGAAGACAATTATTGAGACATTTTTAAAAGTGAATATGGAAAAGAAGACTAAAGTCTGCTTATTCCCAGACCTTTGAATCTCCGTATATTTGTGGGACGTGTCTAAAAGATACTTGTAAATACCCTGGACAGTGGAGAAAAGTTCGACAGATAATCAGAAAAATTAAATGGGTTTTCAACCACCTTTCCCATAGGAAAACAAATCCTTTCACCCACAAAATTGATTCTATAATCCTGCACACCTTGAAATTCAACCAACACAGTTCTTGACACTTATATGTGTGCAACATAAGAACAGTCTGGTGGGTCTAGTTTCTGCAAAAGAAAGCACATTTCCTAGTGCAACATCACATCCCAGTTATTCTACATATTTGATTTTGAGCAAGAAAAGCCTATGATTGTAGTACAACTGAGATTTCTTTTCATTTTTGTAGTACATGTTATCTGAGGGATTCTTTTACCGGGCCACAGAAATACACTCTGTAAATCAAACCATAATAAACCAAAATGAACAAATTCTACAGAAGTCACTACAGAAAGTCAGCTGGGATATGAAGTGAGAAGTAGAAGCCGAATTCTCTGTTCTCTGCAGCATTGCTGTGGGAAAAAATGGATAAAATATCTGCAAAAATGCTGGCTTGATAACAGGACACTGGAATATTTTCCATAATTCAGTTTTACATTCTGTGTATTTATATCTCATATTCTTCTTGAAAAAAAGTCTGAGTTAATGAAATATTAAGTGTAGACTTTGTTTCACATAATGTTTCGATGTAAAGTTTAGGTAATTTATACCTCACCTAATCATTGTATGGTCCCACTATGGTCAGTAAAATTAAGGAAGTCTGTAGATTTCTTAGGTATTTTCAGTTTTATTTTTCTCTGGAATTGTCTAACTTTATCTACTGAGAGCCTCTAAAAACTAGCCTAAAATTAGATGTCAAACGTTTCGGTGCCTAAATTAAAACAAGTGAAGTCTACCCTTAAGTACTAGCAAACATTTCCACTGTGTGAGTGCCCCTCATGATATGAAATGACCTTGATTCAGTAGAAGTAAAGCTGACTACTGACATTATCTTTAAACACTGTTTTGCCTTCCCCCCCACCCCCCCCCCCACCCCGCCACAGCATTTCTGATTTTGCTTAAAGAAAGGAACAGGATTCTGTATATATTCTGGAATCTGCCATTTCAGTTTGGAATTAAACTTTCCTAATCAGACAGAGTTTTGGGTTTGTTTTTACAAAACTTAGACAAAAAATAGTTCAAAATACATTGTTGTTTCAAATAATTTTTATTGTTTCACATTTTTTATCATGTCCTGTAGAAATGCTGAAAAAATCTCAGTAGCTTTCAACTGAAATTTCAAATCCTAAAACATACAGTGTTCTAACCAGGTAGAAGTACAATTTATTTATGCATTTTAACTGACCGCTTAAGTTATGAAGTATCTGGATAGAACTAGCTCACAAATGAGGCATACTTTTCTTTTGTCACAGTCTCTTTCTCTCTCTTCCTCATATTAATTTTATTTTGCTTTTTCAATTTGCCAGTATTTATTCTACTTCTTTTTATTCTCTCCTCTTTATTTTGTTCCTTAGTTTGAAACACAGCAGGAGTCAGGACCTGGCAGAGCAATGACATTGGCTGTAGTTACTTCCAGCTGATTTCAAAACTTGTAACCAAACAGGAAGATATGAGGGGAAAAATATTTTCTACAAACTTACCATGGCAAGAAAGTAGACGATAAGACTTTTGAATGTTTCCCAACAATTTAAATTAACATGGCCTATTGCAAATGAATGGTGAATCAATTAATGTTAGGAGTAAGTATCCTTGACAGCTATGTAGGCCAAGTGGGAGGCACAATATATTTCCAAAAAATAAAATGTTGCTGGAGCATTTACAAGAATGAACATGAAGAGAATTGGTGTCAGATGCAGTTCCAGTAAAGCTATTAAATTCACAGCAGTGCAAGGTATGAGATATCTTGGACGAACTTGTCCTAGGATACTTTTCAGTTGGAGGAAAGAGCAGGCAGACAGTATTATTAGAGTGTGCAGGTAGAGGTGCTGTTTCTTGATAAGTGAAGCTGATGTTGCACGCTGTGTGGAACATGAACTGTCTGCTGTCTTTAAGAGGAAATCTCCACCCTCTACCTGGCACACATACCTTCCTCCTGTCTTGCTTTCTCATATCCTTTCAGCAGCTTCCTTGGCTGCACAAACTCCACCCAATATTTTCTGGATCTCTGGGAAAACATCTTTCTTTCTGTCTGTAACTTTTAGGGCTTGCTTGCTTGTTTGCTTCCTGCTTCACGTAAACTCTCAGCTCCCCTTTTGGATATATGAGGATGAGCTGTAGCCACAGGCTCCCTCCTGGCTCTGCCACTGTGCCCAGACAGTACCCACAATCAAAAAAAATTAAAAGTATGATACCAGACACCATATGCAATAAGAACTGGAGAAGAAGATGTTGAAGAGCATTTCATATTTGATAGGGTCAATGTAGAATCATAGAATCATAGAATCATAGAATGGTTTAGGTTGGAAAGGACCTTGAAGATCATCGAGTTCCAACCCCCCTGCCATAGGCAGGGACACCTCCCACTAGACCAGGCTGCCCAAGGCCACATCCAGCCTGGCCTTGAACACCTCCAGGGATGGGGCCTCAACAACCTCTCTGGGCAACCTGTGCCAGTGCTTCACCACCCTCAAAGTGGAAAACTTCTTCCTAATGTTTAATCTAAACCTGCCCTCTTCCAGTTTAAAGCCATTCCCCCCGTGTCCTATCACTACATGCCCTAGTAAAAAGTCCTTCCCCAGCTCTCCTGTAGGCCCCCTTGAGGTAGTGGAAGGCTGCTATAAGATCTCCCTGCAGCCTTCTCTTCCCCAGGCTGAACAGCCCCAACTCTTTCAGCCTCTCCTCATAGGAGAGGTGCTCCAGCCCTCGGATCATCCTTGTGGCTCTCCTCTGGACACGTTCCAGCAGGTCCATGTCCTTCTTATGTTGGGGACTCCAGAGCTGGATGCAGTACTCCAGGTGGGGTCTCCTGAGAGTGGAGTAGAGGGGCAGAATCACCTCCTTTGACCTGCTGGCCACGCTTCTTCTGATGCAACCCAGGATACGGGATATGTTTCTGTCCTGCATAAAACCACAATGTTTTATTGCATTATGCCATAACTGTCTCAAAATGGCACACTCAGTTCTCATGAAAAGAGATTTTCTTGTGGATTTTCTGGTTCATCATGCCTCTGGTATAAGCCTAACAGCTAAGGTCTAATGCAGGAGCACCTCCTTTCCTCCCACTCAAGAGCAGAGTGCAGCCGAGGGAGGAGGTGTTCTGTTGACACTTAATGGGAAGACCTGAAGGAGATAAATAAGAGAGGGATTTTTATTAAAGAGTTTTTAAAAATGACAAGTCTTGTAATGTACAGAAATCTTGGCTAATTAACTGTATGAATATTCCTAGGGTTACTGTTTGCTCTAAACATTGGCAATTACTTCCAACATCAGGATGCAAAGGCTAGCACCTAGGAAAAGAAAAAAAAAAAAAAAGAGAAAGAAGAGACTTTATGTAAATGTCTTCCATGGTGTGAGAGATGCCAGAAACTACTGATCTATTTCCTGTGAGCTGAGAGACTCTTCCCTGTCAGCAAAGTTACACACATTTTTTCTAGGATCTGAAACAGAAGTGTTAGCAAAGCTGTGGGAGTTAGATGGAGAGGTAAGGAGGGAGGAACAGCACGAGGCAGAGCTGGTGGGCCGAGATGCAGAGTGAGGCAGAGCCAGGGAGGGTGCAGAAGCAGCAGCAGAGGCGGCTTGCACAGGGCTGAGAGACGAGTGAGCCACAGGTAGCAGCTACGGCAGTCAGGCAGCCAGCAGGAACAACATGAACAACAGGTCGGATCGGCTTAAATCAAACCTTAATGGCTAATGAGAGTTAAAAATGTTACTAAGTGAATTCAAACTACTTCAGGGGAGGAAAACCATCAGTGTCACAGTAATCAGAGGAAAGGGCTGTGAGGTTAAATGCTTTGAGCACCGTTTTTACCCAATTTGTTGGAGTTTTCCTTTGGAGTTTCTACTTTGTTGGAGTTTTCTTCCTTTAATAAAAATATTGCTTGTAAATGATTCCAACCATGTTTACAAGTGGAACAACTTAGTCATCTGAACACTGGAACATTCACTGTATTTTTCCCAGGTTTCTTGATATAGGCCTGACCTGGTGTTTTTGTTAATACCCCTTTACAATTGCTTTTCATTTTCATTATTTATTTCATGTGTTTTTTACTGGCTTCATAGTCTTTTCATCATCCACAATTTAAATTCAAATGGATTGTGTTTCCTCTTCATTATATGACAGGACAGCCCCTGTAAAGAAATCTTCCTTCAAAATAAGCTCAGCGACCCAATCTTGGTTCTGTCTTTTACTCTTCCTCGCTTCTCGAATGAGTTCTAACTCATTTGAAATCTGTCAGTAAAATTATTTAAGGTACATTTAGTTACATTTCATATGACTGAGTTTTAACTGAGGTTATTTAAAATTCATTATTTAGCAGCACTCTGAAGTTGTGTAAATAGTCCATTGTAATGCATGACTGATTGATTTATTGATAAATACAGCTTCTTCAAGGAGGAATAGGGGTCAGTATATATCATCCAAAAGCTATTACATTGAACTTCACTGCCTCCTTAGGGTGCAGTTTGACAAAATAGGTTCCAGTGAGTTGATAGGTTGTGTAGTGTATCTGTATCTAGAGGCAGAGAACATTAGCATCAGTGGAGTCTTTGAAAGTAACATTGGAATGAGTGTAATAAAACCTGAAAATAACAGTCAGCCATGCAGTGCTGGCAGATTACAAAATCTCCTACCATTTTAAATGTCTGTGCTGCATCCTTCTGAAGAGAAAGGGTGCACCAAGTCACGACGAGAATTTATTCTCTTACGGGCTTGGATAGAGACAGTGTCCTGCATGCTAATCCAGGAAGGAAAGCGTTAAACACTTAATGTGTGTGTAGCAGTGCTTAGCAGTGAACCTTTACATCCAGTACAATTAATACCCCTTTGTGTTTCTTTGATCCTAGTCCTTTTGATTTTAACTCCTCTGATACAGATGTCTAGACGAATCCAAATACATTTACAATAAATGTAATCTGCTTTGAAGGACATATGGTTCAGCTCTAAGAAGTACTAACAAGAACTGGATTTTGTAATATAGTCTATCCATCACTTCTAGGTTGAAAAATGCAGAAAATAGCCGATCCTCTGAAAATTAAAATCTCTAAGGATATTTTTTCTCTGCATCTGTAAGTACGTAAAGCAGGTAGATACAAAGCCACTGAGGGATGATTTATACTTTTAATCTATAGTTCATACTGACATATGTTCACATGACTTAAAACTACTCAGGCTTACAGCAGTGACACTTCTCAGGACCTTTAAACAGCTTCGGAGAACCTTACTTGATCCTCAGGAGCACGTGGGAGCCTGGAGATCACCTAGGTTGCACAAACAGTAATCTTGTTTTAAAGAAAATATATACTGCCTGACACATGATAGAGTCTTTAAAACAGACTAAATCAATGTGGGAAAATTTTAAGAACTGAAAAGGAATTGCGGAAAGATACTATTTGCACCGAAAGTCTGGGATTACACTGAAGGACTAAATTGTTCTGGGTTACTAAGAATCATAAAACCAAGATCATTCTTACTGCAAATGAAATTTAAAGAAAGTAATCAAATAAATGCTGTTTAGATCTATTTGTTGCAGAAAAAGAAAGAAGGAAGAAAAAAGGAAAAAGAAAAAAGAAAAAGTAAAAAAAAGGAAAAAAGGTGGAATAAGGAAGAAGGAAGAAAAAAGAAGGAAGAAGGAAGAGGGAAGAAGGAAAAGGAGAGGAGAAAGGTGAAAAATCTCACTAAATACCAGTTAAATTTACTCTATATGGTCTCGCCAGCACCTATCCCTTTCTGTCTCATGTTATGATCATGCTTCCACTGTCCTTTGGTATCCAAAGGTTCAGTCTCTGGTGATAAGGGTAAGACTGAGTTGTCTGTCCTAGACTCCTTGCAGGGTGGAAGATTATGGTGGTGGTGGTACTGTTCTTCTTCTTTCTAGGCTCCATTTGGGACTATTATTTCTGTTACACTTTTAGACTTTCGCTCTTTCTTCACTGGTCTGCAGCTCTGTGTTATATCCACATTTTCAGTGTATGGAGTGTCCCACACCCTCTTCTCTTTGCTAATCCTATGCATTGGGTATGTGTGGCAAGTTAGTATTTCTTTTTTTTGGGGAGGGGGGGGCAGGGGGGGGCTACAGAGCTGGTTTCTGTGAGAAGCCGCTAGAAGTTTCTCTTATGTCCAATACAGCCAATGCTAGCCGGCTCCAATATGGACCTGCATCTGGCCAAGTCTGAGCCCATCAATGATGGTGGTAGCACCTCTGTGATAACATATTTAAGAAGGGGAAAAAAACTGTTGTGGAACAGCAGCCAGAGGAGACAAGTGAGAATATGTGAGAGCAACAACTCTGCAGACACCATGGTAAGTGAAGAAGGAGGGGAAGGAGGTGCTCCAGGTGCCAGAGCAGAAATTGCCCTGCAACCCATTGTGAAGACCATGGTGAGGCAGGCTGTTCTCCTGCAGCCCATAGAGGATCATGGTGGAGCAGATATCCACCTGCAGCCTGTAGACGATCCCACACTGGAGCAGGTGGATGCACCCGAAGGAGGCTGTGACCCCTGTGGAGACCCCACCCTGGAGCAGGCTCCTGGCAGGACTTGTGACCCTGTGGCAAGAGGAGCCCATGCTGTAGCAGGTTTGCTGGCAGGACTTGTGACCCCACTGGGGACTCACGCTGTATCAGTCTGTTCCTGAAGGACTGTACCCCGTGGAAGGGATCCAAGCTGGAGCAGTTCATGAAGAACTGCAGCCCATGGAAAGGATTCACGTTGGAGAAGTTCATGGAAGGCTGTCTCCTGTGGGAGGGACACCATGCTGGGGCAGGGGAAGAGTGTGATGAGGAAGGAGTGGCAGAGACAATGTGTGATGAACTGACCACAACCCCCATTCCCCATCACCCTGCGCTATGCGGGGGGAGAAGATAGAGAAACCAGGAGTGAAGTTGATCCCGGGAAGGATGGAGGGGTGTGGGGAAGGTGTTTGAAGATTTGTTTTTATTTCTCGTTACCCTTCTCTGTTTTTTATTGGTTATAAATTATATTAATTTCCCCAAGTCGTTTGTTTTGCCCATGATGGTAATTGCTGAATGATCTCCCTGCCCTTATCTTGACCTACGAGCCTTTGTTGTATTTTTTCTCTCCCCCTGTCCAGCTGAGGGGGACTTATAGAGTGGCTTGGTGGGCACCTGGCATCTAACCAAAGTCAACCCACCACACCCTAAAACTGACTCGGCCAAGTTCCGTAGTCTATATTTCTTTACCTAAAAACTGTGAGTCATTTATAGCCTCAGGTCTGCAGCATCATCCTGTGTTCACTTTCTGGTCATGCCGTGTCTGTTCTCCTATAGACTGTGTTCTATGTCCCTGCCTTTGGAGCCATCTGCTCTTGGGCCAGGCTGGTACTCCTCTGCGGTGTATCTATCATACATAAAAATGTGGAAAAATTGCAGTTACAGCTAAACGAGGTAAAAGAAAGCAGGCCAAAACAAGTTCATACATAGCAAGCTGAATAGTCTTCAGTGCTCAGGCCTTGCCCAGTTAGTTTATAGCTTCTGGCCACTGACTAGCAACATCAATAGTGTATACACTGAACTACAGGTCTTCATTATCTTCTTCATTTTGGTGTCCTTCTACCCTGAAAATCCTTAATCTTCCTTATTCTTCTAGTCTACCCCTACAAAGATGTTGTGCTAATTCTTCCTAGTTTCTTCACTCATAATTCTTCTCTTTGTGCTGTCTCCATATTCTCCTGGTCTCTGCCTTGGCAGAAAGTCAAGAAGCCACTTATTTTCCTGTTGTCGGACATAGTAGGGACAGTACTTGGTAATATTCACCTCTTCTTGGGGTGGTTTCATTTGAAACTGTAGAGATCAAAGACCTGTAGTGGACATCTTGTTGAGGTCAGCCAGTGACTTTGGTCTCACTTACAGCAGTACAAAACAATGACTCTTTTGGGTGAGGATAATTTTTTTTTTTTCCACTGAAAAGATGAAATTGAAAATTACAGAGAAATCATGAAAAAAAGCCACTGTCTTCAGCTGCAGGGAAAAGCTACACCAGACTTACCCTTGCCACATTTGGTACATTGCCTGTAGTTGATCACCTATGTTCCAGAGTTTTTATCCCCAAACTCTCATCCTGCCTTTACCACCATTGTATCTTGCTGGAAAACAGGAACAGAGCCCTGGTCCTGTCTTTATAATCAGTCCTAAGTAAAGCAAATGCCTAAATACTCCCAGTGGTGATGCCTGCGTAACGACTGAGAAGAACGTCAAGTATTGGCGTGCTGCCTCCAATGCCGCAAGGTCATCCTGGGCTGTGACGCTTTCCTCAGCACTACTTCCAAGAATAGCATGTGAACCTTGATTGCAGCCTTGCTTTTCTGAAGTGTCGCCAGGCAACCAAATATGCACCCAGCGATTAGTTTTTTCAACTTCAGCATGTTTTGTGGCTGAATTTCCCCAAACTTCCCAGGCTTGAACATTTTCTGCTTGATTTAAAAGATAGCAAAAGCTTAGTCACAGTAAGCTATTTTAAAAGGTACTGAGCTTCAAAATGACTGTAATAAAGCACTGCTTTTGGTGCATTCCTGCCATATATTTATATTTGCATTATTAAAAGTAAAGATTTATATGGAGAGAGGTTTCATTTTTTATTCTTTTCCTCTAAAACTTTTGCACATGGGGTGCCTGTGTTTGATCCTTCTGGCAGAAGGAGGAAAACTGTAAATTGCACGTTTGAATAGAGACGTACGGCTGAATATTAAATGAGTACACAGTTATAGGCAAGCCCAAAAAATGTCATGTATAAATGAAATAATCCCTTTCTAGTTGTGGAGTGGGCATAGATTGAGTCTTTAGTGAATTAGCACCCTATCCACTCCTGTTGATGTATGATTTTGTGGGGGTAGAAGGACATAAGTATTCAGAGTGGAAAGAAAAGTTCAGCAGGTGCCAGTGCTATTAAGCTTCATCTTATCATCCTGTCTTTTATATCTTCAATACCTATGGCAATAACTTTTATCCCACTCTTGTATTTATAGACAGTCACAATATGCAAGGGACAGTTTAGCTAAACTCTTCTACAGTTTATACCAGTGTGACACTGGAGCTTTTCTTTTTACATACATCAATGAAAAAATAAAATAAAAAAAAAAAAGGTACTTATGGTTCAAATGGAAAGACAACTACTGGGATCAATACTTAGAACATGCCTGGAAATAAGTATTGCTGGTATGGGAAGCTGTGGGAATGAGGGCTGGGATCAAGTTGGATTCTGCCCTAACAGGCAGGATGGGGTGGGAGCTGTACCAGGGGAAATATGTCTGCCTCTGAAACATTTGCTGCAGCCATGCAGAGAAAGCTTATGCAGGTAGCAGCATGAAATTGCTTTCTTCTCTCCTCTTTATTTCCCAGCATGGTTTTCAGGATCACTGCCTCAGCTGTTCCAACTGCATAACCCAAACGGGGAGCCAGGTACTCAACTAGCCACCCCAAGCATCTAAACTACTTGCCTGGGGAGCAGTACATGCATATGTGTCGACATCTTAGAATCATAGAATCATTTAGGTTGGAAAAGACCTTCAAAATCCCTAAGTACCACATCTACACGACTTTTAAATACCTCCAGGTATGGTGACTCAACCTCTTCCCTGGGCAGCCTGTTCCAATGCTTGATAACCCTTTTGGTGAAGAAATTTTTCCTGATATCCAACCTAAACATCTCCTGGTGCAACTTGGGGCCATTTCCTCTTGTCCTAAGTTGGTAGGCTTTTAAAGAAGAGGACAAAGCAATGCATAAGTACCTCTGTCTAATGAAACTAAAAATACGTGACAGAGCAGGCAGCTGATACTAGCGACAGTAGTCATGAAAAAGAAAAAAGGCATAGATGTTTAATGGCAACAGCTTGTGAAGGACACAGCCTCAGCTTTCAGCAAGTGAGGAATAAATGCCACATTTGACTGAATCTTTCCCATCTCATACAGGCTTTCCCTCTGCTTTTATCATGTGTGAGCAGAATTTGGCAGAGTAAAAATGGCATCCTCCTCCTGTCAAGTGGGTTTGCTCCTACAGTGCCTGTGAATAGGCACCTTCCAGGATGATTCAGAGAGTAGAGCCTCCTCCAGCTAAACATCAGTTGTGCTGCCTTGAGTCAGATATGGTATGATTTTCACTTAGTGCTGTAAATTGGCTTTGTTTGCAAATCTATGGGTCAGTTTTGCCTACATACCAAAATGTTATCTGCCCCCAGTTCCTTCAGAAAGGGAAGATGCATGTCTCAGCACATAAGGACTATTTATTCAGGGAGCACTCAGGTCAGGGTACCTCTCCCTACTGGGACTGTTGTGAATCTGTAACTTTCAAAAGGATATTGTATAGGGGTGGATGACTTCGGGGTGCTGCAGCTGCTTAACACATGTTGGTGAAAGAAAGTTTGTAGAGATCTTTTAGATGCTTCAAGTTTGAGAATGTGGTGGAAGAAGGGACAGGACACAGGAAGAAATATGTTTCCTGGTGTGGTCAATCACAGGAGGAAGACTTGTGGTTTCATGGTCTTCTTATACCTTTTTCATCTATCTCACAACCCTCTGAACAGTCCAGTTACAATTTGACCCATGGTCTTCACCAGTATGGAAGGCCCAGTCTCTGATATTAGATGTATTTGTCTGATATTTTTTCCAATGTTTTTTCTAAGCATTTAGAAAAGAGGAAAATATTTCTTTATGTATATTGTGCATTTGTGCACACCTGTCAGGTCTGTTTGGGTGCTCAGGGCTGCCAGTAAAGGCCCAGCACTCAGTCTGAAGCTCTCTTGTATTTGTCTTGCTTAAAAATCAGAACGGGAATGCTTTTCAGGCTGCCTGCATTATAGTTTGGTGAAGTGTGAAGAGGAGATGAAATGTCAAGGGCAACCGCATGCTGCATTTCTGTAATTATTTTATTATCATTTCTGATTTATAGCAGATGGCTGTGAGGCAATTATTAGAAATAACATTATGTATGTATGTTTGTGAATGAGAGAAAGAAAGAAAGAGTTACTCATTAGTAATACAGTGTTGCCTTCTGCTTTTAAGTACGAGACATCCTAAAGTCATTGGCATGCCTGGAGACACCTTCCTTAACCTGTGTTTTCTTAAAAGAAGCTGTAGAAGTTATTATAAAGAGGGTGTTAGGAACATCATAAAACAAAATCAAATCAATCTTTAGAATACATAGGATACATTTAGAGGGAGCCATACAGGAAAATGATTTATCAGAAAACACCACCAGGCACAGAGGATCATTTTTTAAAGATCACTATGTATGTGAAAATTATCTCTTTATAGACCTGAGGGCCCTCAAGGGGCCAATAAAGCATAAATTCAAGCTAGGAAAAATGATAAACTTTTAGTTTGAAGGGGAAAAAATTACTTTTTGCAGGTTTCATGAAAAAAGGTGAAGAAAGGAACCTCCACAGTAAGCTAGACATCACAGGATTATTTTTTTTTTTCTTTAGTCACTTTGATTCGTGAAAGGGAGATACAGTGTATCCTGATGTCATGGTATTTGTGATCAATACAATTTTATAACAAAAAAATTGCAATAGAGCAGGACCCTGTTCCTGTTTCCTACAGCTGTTTCCCAGTATTAGATTCACCTCTCCCTTAAGCTCAGTTTTCTGTCTTCACTCGCTCATCTCACCCAGTGCTTTCCTTCCACTCCATATTATTCCACCCACCCTCCAAAGATCAATTTCTACCAAGCCATGATTAGGTTGGTTTCTGGCTCTAGTTTAAGGCTCAATCAAACCACTGTAATTCAGTCTCCCTGTCTCCATCTGCTCTTCCTCCTTTCCATTATTGTTGCCTCTGTGAATAGATTCCTTGCCCTGGTTTTTTTTGTTATCTTCTGTACAGATATTAGATGCTTTCCACAGTGTTAGTCTTGGGCGTAGCTTAGTCTTGGACTTCAGTCTGCTGCGTCATCTCTTATGGAGGTAGGATGCTCCAAGCACAGAACTAAGAACTCAACAGAATCACTGAGGAGAGAGTTAATCACTTTTTTACTGTTAAAAAGAATACATTACCTATGATTCTCCAAGGGTTGCACTTTGGCTCAATTAAGCGTCTTTTCACAGGGACAACAGAAGGTGCCTTCTTCAAGTACGGATCACTCTAATACAGCAAGGACTTGATTCAAAGCACTAAGGTGCTAAAGGACCAAGATTTTCTCAGGACAGCGGGGAGGGAACCAGAAAATTTTAGTCATACATTACATTCTCCCTTTACTTTGCTTTTGGAAGTGTTAGAAACATTCCAGCTGATATTTAGAAAGTGATGCTTAGCATGAGACAGATTGCCTGGATGAGAAAATTGTGGTCCGGACCATAAATGTTTGTTTAAGTTCTGAACTCAGAAAAAGGTCTTTCACTGGGAATTGCCAATGTTAGCAGCCCAGTTTACAATCTAAATATCTTTTATGGGTCCTTTTAAACTTAAAGCAGATGTTGAATATCTTTGTATCGGGTTTAAGTGGTAAGCTTTTTGTAGCCAGGGGAGGGGGTGGAGGGCTCTAAAATTGGCTTCTGTGAGAAGAGATCAGAAGCTGCCCCCATGTCAGACACAGACAGTTTCAGCCAGCTCCAAAACAGACCCACCACTGCCCAAAACTGACCCCATCAGTGACACTGGTGACACCTCTGTGATAACATATTTAAGAAAGGATAAAAAATGCTTTGCAGCAGCTGTGAAAGAGGAGTGAGAAAATGAGAGAGAAACAACCCTGCAGGCACCAAGGTCAGTGACGAAGGAAGGGGAGGAGGTGCTCCAGGCACCGGAGCAGAGATTTCCCTGCAGTCCATAGAGAAGACCACGGTGAGGCAGGCTGTCCTGTGCAGCCCATGGAGGACCACGGTGCAGCAGATATCCACCTGCAGCCCACAGAGGAACCCATGCTACAGCAGGTAGAGATGCCCTGAAGAAAGCCACAACCTGTGGACAGCCCATGCTGGAGCAGGGTCCTGGTAGGAGCTGCAGCCTGCAGAGAGGATCCCATGCAGGAGCATGTTTTCTAGCAGGAACTGTGGCTTACGGGAGACCCACGCTGGAGCAGACCATTCCTGAAGGACTGTACCCCATGGAAAGGACTCATGCTGGAGTAGGTCTTGAAGAACTGCCCATGGAAGGACTGATGTTGGAGAAGGTTGTGCAAGACTGTATCCCATGGGAAGGACCCCACACTGGAGCATGGGAAGTGAGTGAGGAGGAAGAAGTGGCAGAGATGAAGTGTTAAGAACTGACTGCAACCCCCATTCCCCATCCGACCCCCCATCAGGGGGAGGAGGTAGAAGAGTAAGGAGTGAAGTTGAGCCTTGGAAGAAGCCAGGGTAGGAAGAAGGTGGTTTTAATTTTGTTTTGATTTCTCATTATCCTACTCTGTTATTAAATGGCAATACATTAAATTAATTTCCCCATGTTGAATCTGTTTTGCCTGTGACAGTAATTGGTGAGTGATCTCCCTATCCTTATCTTGACCCATGAGCTTTTCCATCGTATTTTCTCCCCCTGACCTGTTGAGAAGGGTGAGTGAGAGAGTGGCCTGGTGGGCACTTGGCAGCCAGCCAATGTCAATCCACCACAATCTTCTATGAAGTCTGTGTTGTTGGTATTGATTCATTCATGACATTGATTTCCTAAATCATGTTTCTCTTACTTAGGTTGGGTGAGCACTAGGTGAGAATATTACTGGCTCTTTAGCTGTCTGGCCCCAACCTGGGCCTGAGTTACATGCATACAAGTTAGGAATATTGAGAAAGATATTTTATTTTTCCAAATTAAAAAAAATGTGAAATAAATAGAAAAGCATTCTTTTTCAGCAGTTTTTTTTCTCACAGTCTCCAAGTATGAGCAAAAATAAATAGCTGTAACCTAACAGTGGCAAGTCTCTTCCTCTTCTATGATTGCTTTCTCTTGATTATTGTTTTTATTTTTTTCTATTTATATAATATGTGCGTTCATTGGAATTATTTTTTTAACCAGAACTTTAAACATTTTGAATGGCACAAATCAAGTGTAAAATTGCATATATAAGCTCTATGGCATATACCTGTATGCAATGTTTGATGCTGATAATTTTCATTAACAGCATGGGAGCAGCATACAGATTTGTAGAATGTTGTTGATAATGTGAAGCAGTTCAGTAAATCTACGAACAATATTTGTGTTTCGGTATAATAGAATATTATCTGAAGCTTGATTTTTAAATCACTGCTCTTCATTTTAAGGACAATTTTTTTTCTACTGAGGGTGTGATTAAGTTCCTACTGATGTTGGTAGAAGAAGGACTTGGCTTAAAATAAACATGTAACTCACATTATCATTATGGTATAGTAATTACATGCATCATCAAAAGCAGAATGTGCCCGTAGGTGCATTCTAATGTAAACTCTAGTGTGTACCGTACACACAGTCTGTAGCTCATTTTAAAATCTGAGGATAACATTTTTAATTGGAAAATTGCAGATTTGGGAACGCATTGTATATCAGGAATTATTATTACCTGCTATAAGTGTGAATTTCATTGTACTGCAAAAATCTGTGAATGTTCCCCTGTACCTTTATACCACAGTGCAGAGTTGCTGATAAAAGGCCAAAGTGAGCTCAGTTATTCCAGCTGAATGCCAGGGGGTGGAATCTGTGGATCCTACCTCAGCTCAAAGGTTTAGGTGGTAACCTCGATGTATCTAGCATTCAGGTTGACTTTTGTCTTCATGAATCTGCCTAGCTTCTGATTAACCAGATGTATTATACTGGAGCAATTAAGTTTTCCTTAACAAGATATTTTAGATCTCCATTCAGTGTTGAGTTAATGCTTGGACATGATGCTAGTTTTTTACGTATATCACTGGTGTATTTTTTTTTCACATTAATGAATGAAGTTACTGCTTTCTGACCTCTCCAATGTTCTTTTCATGTATTACATAAACCCTTTGCTCTCCTGTACCAGTGTCAGAGGTGGCATCACCTGAGTATTTTAGACAACTATCTGCTTTACGTGATACTTTCTGTCTTCTTGTTTTTCCTCCTGTAATAGCCTTCCAGCAGGTCAAAATTTTTTGATCTGAATCTCTGACTTTCATGTCTTCTTGGAGAAATAAATGCATGAGACAAAAATATATACATTTATAATATGAAATCGCATATGTCAATTATGTTCATACCTGCTCGAGTGTCCCTCCAAATTAGCAAACCCCAATTTAGCTGACTGACACCTTGCTCACAGTTGATGTATAGCAGGATTAAAAGTGACTGTATGCTATATATAGTCCTATATCATAGTATTCAATATAATAAAATGTCCTGCATGTTTTCAGTCCTACTGGTATTTCTAAATGTCATTCCAGGTCATCTCTCTCTCCACTGATTGAAAAGGATCAAGCAAAGGAACTTAGATAAGTAACAGGAAAAAAACCTAGGAAAGCTGTGTCTTCGCAAAGAACACTTCTAATTTAAGATGTGAAGCTCTTGACCTGTATCTTCAGAGGTGTTAATATGGATCTCAGCATCAGTAACAATTAGGCACTATGGCTGTCCTCTAAATCACTTCCCAGTGGCCTATCCACCCAATAACTGCTCATGTCACACCACAAATGATGAGACACTCAGCTTGTTATCCAGGCAGAAGGTTTCTCAGACCTGTGCTCCTCTCTTTATCCCATGAGCACGATTGGATCCTGCAAAATGCAGCCAATCCATGTGCAGCATATGCAAAATGCAGATGGGAAACATGCAGCAAACCTACTGCTGAGTAATAGAGGCTCAGGTGTGGGAAAGCAAAAGCTGAAACTCCCATCTGGGTTCGTTTGGAGATTGATTTTAACCTGTATTGTTCAAGTCTCTACTGGTCCTCTATAAAGTACTTTTGTGGCAGCTGTTTTACTAAACACACATGAGTAAATATATAGTGGACCTTCAACATCAGCCTCAGTTTCCCACTTAAGTGGGGCCCAACTTATAGCTGTATTCAACATCTGTATATGTTGAATACATATAGGCAAATTAAAGTCGCATATTATCTGTTGGAAGTAATAACTCTTAACATGACATAATACAATAAATCTGCTATAAAAATTGAATGGATTCAAGGAAAAGAAGAAAAGCCAGAATGGATTAAAAGTTCCATTTGTACTTGGAATGGTTCTATGATACAAGCCAGAACAAAACATTTATTTAAAGTAATAAGTTAGATTAAACTCTGATGTGGATAGTTCAAAGTCGCTGCAGCTAAAACCAGGATAAATTAAGCCAAATGTGCTCTGGTAAATGTTCAGAATCAGCTCTGGAACACAGTTTTGAAGTAAGCGTTTGGTGTGAATACAAATTTTGTCATCCACAAAGTGAATAAAAGCTCAACTTTCCATATATCATGTGTCTATTCAGTGCCACATTGTGTAACTACTGCTACTCCTAGTGTTATATTTTGCTTGTTTTGTAGAGAATTGTCTAGAGGCTCCTTAATAAAATTCATTTGGAAAAAATTTGGAGAGCAGAAAGGCAGTGGGTTACACTGTATATTTCTTAAACTCTGAAACACAAAATAGGTCACACAGGTGGTTACGTAATTTTCTTTAGTTACAGTGCATAATATTTCAACTAATGAACTTAATCTATTTTGTAAAACCAAACAGCATGTAGTAGAACATTAAGAATAACCTTAATAATATATTTAATTTTTAATATACAAAGCAAAACCAAGAGAACACATAGGCTTACTTTTCTTATTTCATTTTAATTTGCATAAATGTCCTCAGAGATATATAGGATTTAATCCATGATTCTGTGAATTCCAAACAGGAAACTATGTTTTTAAGGAACCATTTATAATGCAAGAACTACCACATAACGTTTCTAAAATCAACAACATTCTTTTAGAAGATATATGGGTGTATTCTTCCTAGAATTTTGTGCCTGCAGAATTCCCTTCATTAGTTTTACTGCTCTGTTACTTTTGGAAGGTGAGAGAGGAAAAGTACTACATTTAGAGTAACTAAATGTGTAATCGTGTATCTGCAATAATTCAATATGAGCAGAGTCTATTGAAAAACTAACTAAATGAAATGTCCTGAATTTAATTTCATTTAAATAAGTAAAGATCACATTTTAATAAACTAATCTATGGGCGGAATTTTTCTCATTTAACTTGTAGCTATCTAAAATTAGGTACCTAGTCTAAATCTGTTGTCTAAGCTCCTTTTATATTCCATAAAGAGTCAGACACCTCCAGAGATATTGAAGAGAAATCTGCCTTTGGAAACAGTTGTCTTCCTTCTCTTACAGTGTAGAAGGAGCCTAAATTTAGACTAGACATCCAACTTTTAGTTTGTTGAAACTAGATTAACTGAGTCCCATTAAATGCTTTCAAAGGGGGATACTCATAGATTGAAGAGTCTCAGTATGAAGGTAATTAAAGTCCCTCTTCCTGTTAAACCCCTTACCTTTCACATTTGATGACAATTAGATGGATGAATCTCTTGTATTGCAAGATCAGAACTGTTGATTGGCAATAATGTAATTCATTGAGACCAGAGTTCTTTCATAAGTTAATTCTGTAAGAACTTTACATAACAATTCATTAATAGTGGTAAAAAGATCAGGCCTGAGAGCTTGTTATGAAAAAAATCAGTGTGTATGAAAAAGAAATGAGTGAAATGGATGTTTGTTGTGAAATCCATCAAAATATCTTGCAGCAAAATAAACAAAGGAAAGTCACAAAGCCTATTATAAAATTAATAAAAGCAGAAAATAGCAACCATAACTTTGTTTCTCATTTTCATTCTCTTATGCTTAAAAAAGTTTGGAAGATACAATGAAAGAGTCTGACACTAAAGCAAATACTTCAGTAGAAAAATGACATCAAGGAATTGAGGAGGTGGAAAGTAGCAACCTAACAGAGGTAGAACAATATGATAAGCAGGTAAAATATTAGTTGACAAGGAAGAAATGCAACAAAATAATTCTTTAAAAAGACAAGCTGTATTCAAGTGTGTTGAGAATTATATTAACAATTATAAGTTAAATTTTCACAGATGTTGTATCAGTAATCTATATGCCTGCAAAGGCAGGGACTGCGGCTGAATCTCTGAGCTATCACATGTTTTGTGGACTTATTGAAATTGGAATTAGTAATGTAATGAAGGTAGAGGATGAGAAAGAATTTCTTGAGTATGTTCATGGGTTAAATTTCTTCTTTTCTAGCAGAACTGTACAATGGATATCATGTGGCAAAAAAGAAAACTTTGAAAAAGTAAAAATTTAGTTTGTATTTTTATATTCTGCAGAAGTATCCTGTTTGTATCGTCTAGAAATTTAGAAAATAATTACTTAAAATTTTGCTTTAGCTAATTTGAAAAAAAAAATATATTTTTAGTTCATTCACTATAATGCTTTTGTAATAAGTGTTATTTTAAAAGACCAAGTTTTGAAGCATACATACAATTCAGTATGGTTAGGGCTAAGCAGAATTCGATTTGCCTCCAATTTTGAAATGGAATATATTCCATTATACAATACAATATCACATTAATTGCACCTCTCTACTGGCCTGCCCTTCTCTTTTATATCAAGAAAAAATATTTGTTTTCACTGTCAAGGATATGTGTGAATGATCAGATCTCTGCATATTAGATTTTATTTATTGCTGAAATGTTGACTTTCACATTTGACTAATAAATTATGTCAGATTTCATCTCTCAGTTATTGAATTCTGAAAGGATGTTCATGCTTTCTTCCATGCAACCTCACGTGGGCATGTGCTCCCCATAAACATCTGCCAACTAATATATTATGGAGATCCGAAATATTTGTTTCTTTCATGGCTAAAAAAGAGTCTTTAGAGTAATTAAGCTGTTGTAGCACTAAAACCACTGTGCATTGATCTTTCCGCTGTTGCCTTTATTTTTCTACATGCCTCCATTCTTTCAGTGTGACTGTCTGTTTTCCCCCATGTAAACTCTTTAGGAAGAGGGTTGACTGTTTCTCCTTGTAGAGAATCTAAGAGAGTAGGTGTTAGTAGGAGTTGTCCATCTGACAGATCCTAGGCAGCACAGTAATAGCAATGCATAAGGAAATCATTATTTAGCTTCTTCATAGTATGGAGCTAGTTTCTTACCACTAGCACTACTATAGTAATATTACAGTATTTCACATTAGATGAGACAAAAACGGCATAGTTGTACCAGGGCAAACCAAAGCTTCACACAGACCAGCAGTCTTCAACAATGAGCAGAAGCAGATGCTTAAGGGAAGGGCAGAATAAAAGTTTTATAAACTACAGTTATTCTGAGTACTCTCCCAGAGAATCTTGTTATTAGAGGCTCAGGAAGTCCCTTAATGAGCTGTTGTTTCTATGTATCTAAGAATCCTCTGTAAATTTCTATTTGATGAACTTGACCAATGTCCACTTGACAGCATGTAAACTTTTAGTGTCACAAAACCTTTGGCAAGGCATTCCACAACTTAGCTAAGTGAAATTATTGCAGTTAGTGTGATATCAGTCCTAGCTGATGTAAATCATAGGTAGAATGAAAAATAGATGTTTGTCATTGTAATACACAGTTGTCAGTGTGTTGGACAATGTGGTTATTCACATACTTGTAGCTTGGCACATATTTCTGTTCCCTTTGATATGCCATCCTTTACACAACATATCACATCAGGATTCCCTCTCTGTCCTTGTCACTTGCATTGCTGCTTTCAAAGCAAAATAAAAAGTACAACTGACAGCATTCTATGGCTATAATTGCTTATCTGTAAACTGCTTTGTGGTACCTGGAATAAGAAAGAAACTATAGAAAAAGTTTGTTCTGTTCCCAGAACAGTTCCTAACAGGATCTCACAAGATCCATTATTTGATGGAGATGATAATTCTGATATATTATAATGGCAGCTGAATGCAGTCTCTAAGGGCCTCTATTGACATTTTTCCACCGATATTTCATATCCTAATGACATCATAACAATGATATTGAAGGATTTACTCTTTTCCTGATATGGCTGTTTTGGCATCATTAAACACAATGGAATCTTTGGACACATAAAAGTGGAAGACATACCCACTGTCTCACAGAAAATCCACAAAAATACATAATTAGCCCCTAAACATGATGCCAACGGTTTATGTTCAAATTGTCTTCAAGGTTCCAAGTATTTCTTTTTTAAAGAAAATTTCATGAGAATAGAGAATGAGACTTTCCGATGCTCAATTTCCCACTTGTTTTCCTGAAAGGCACAATTTGCCCCTTTCTTTTAAAACTGACCAAGGATTCAGGCCACAGACATCAAACAAAAGCATTTACAGAGGCTCACAAAGGATGTTCAGCTTTGCCATAGTTCTTGACATAAGAATTGCTTTGCAGTCAAGATGGTCCTTGTTCATACAGCCTTCAGTGAGCATGGATCAGCTTTGAGGAAAATATAATTTTCTTCTGCCAAATTACTATGAAACTAGTGGGTGATCATAACATATTCCAAATGACATCACTCCTAGTGGCTGCCTTTACCAGAGAGGTTCTGCTTTCAACGTGGCCTTTGGATGGAGAAAATGGGCTCTCTGAACTTTATGAGATGGAGGAGTTGTGGCAGTAGAGGTGGATGACTCCTCCTTTCTCTATGTAGATATGGATGTGGGTAGATGTGAAAAGCATGAGTAGGCCCTCAGTTTGTAGGTGTCCAGATTATTATCTTCTCTTTGGTATTGCTAAGTCTATTTAAATAGGCTGAAAAATGTGTGTTGGTGGGAGTTTTTCCTTCACTCCTCTCACTCATGAAGCAAGAATTCCTGATGCAACCAAGTGCTCTCCCACGCGCAGTGACAGCCACCCACTCATGGCAGATATTTAACTGAAAAGAAGAGGGGAACAAGCACAACAAAAAATAGAAAGCAGTCCTCCACAAAGAAGAGAAATAATGCATCCCTGAAAAGAGGGAGCACAAGTACTGTGATCGAAATATCTTCTGTTATTCAGTAAGCCGTAATATATCTTTTTTTTCAGTTGGGGCTGAATCTTATCCATGCACCTATAAACCCTATAAAACGCAGCAATTAAATTTTGGTCGTACACCCATACCCAGTCTGTCTACACCCTTCCTATCCCAATCCTACCCTTCTTGTTGTGAACTTGTGCTCCATTTACACTTGCCACCACTATGAGCAATTATTGACAAAGGTACAGTTCTTGGTTGCTGGAATAGAAACTGCTGGTATTTCTGGGATTTTGAGGGCCAAAATGCAAGTTATCCTCAACTAGAAAAGAGGCAACTGTTTACTGTTCTCTGTGTACGGCTGTGTAAGATTATCTGGTAGGCATTGATATCTAACACTTTTGAACTAAAGAAATTAAAATAAATGGAAGAGCCAACAAATATACAAAAACTTGTCTTTCACTTATTAAAATAATTCTTACGAATACCTAAACAAGATTTCTTTCTTTTTCTCCTTTATTTACATCACAAGGTATTATTTAGAGTATGCAAATGTGATGTGTTCCACAAATCAAACCTGGCAACTCATAATCACATCCTGCTCTATGTGATTTGATATTCATAGACAATCATTGTCACTGACAAAAGTGTGTGTGTGGGAGAAGTGTCTATCATTCTGCTATACAAATTAATCAATAAAAAAGTGTGCATGAGGGCACTATGAATAGAAGTGGATATCAGTAGATTTTCCCTAAGGAAGGCAGATAATTCCTTTTCCATTTCTTTCTTCATGTCTCCAACGTGGACTCTTTCTTCAATGTATATCTTAAACTTTCATTTGTTTAGTTTTCCTGCCTCTGCCTTTTTCTAAAAGAGTATGTGTAAATATGAAAATATATACTAAATGCAGAATATAAGATTTTAGAAAAACTGAATCATTTTCCAGCCGAATTTCCAAAAATATGTTGCTCAAATTAAGTAAAAGATCTAAAAAGAGATTTCTATAATATTTTTCTTTTTCTGATAAGGTTTCCATTTGAAGATATTGGAATAAATACATTTTAATTCTTGAAAGCTGTCATGATTTCCTGGTGTTATAAGATCATTGTATCTCTTCTAAAGGGTGAGCCTAAATGGGCAGTGCTTCCTCTTACCGGATCAAACTGTGTGTTTCATAAGTCCTAGGAAGGCTTTTGTTTCCCAAACAGGACAATTAGCGCTGAATTACATTTCAGATTTGCTCAGTGATGTCAAAACACAACAAGTTAAAGAAAATTTTTTTCTTACTTGTCATATATTTGAGATATCTACTTCTCACATGATTCTTTAACTCTCCATATTTTGTACAGGATTTCTTGTGGTTTCTAACATGCTTCATGTGATCTATGGGTAAGTATGTCATATATACATATGCTGACATACACTTTGGATAACACGTATAAGAACATTTTTCCAAATCTTTAAAGACTGTGCAGAAGGTAGACACTAACCTGGGGGTGGGGGAAGAGGAGAAGGGAAGCACAGGAGAGCTTTCATGACAGTAATACATTTAAGGAAGTGAGTCCTCTTCCTTGCCAGAACCTACTTTTTCTTTCTATCCAACACTCTCTCATCTAAAACCTGTGCCCACCATTTTGACTATAAGGCTGAAGAGTGATGATGCTGAGGGCATTCACTCACATGTTCCAAGGTCATTGTATAAATGGAAGAGTAAGTGATCAGCTTACCTTCACAGACGTTCCTTTTCCAATACAGGAGACATGTATTCACATTTTATTTATTCAAAGGTTTTCTTTTGTGCTGACCAAGTAAGCAGAGTGCTTACTTTTACAAACTAGGTCATGGATACTATTATGAAGGACAGTCCTAGTAGCCAGTAGCTAGTATATTCTAGCCTATTCCATCCATCAACACTAACAGCCTTCAACATTTGTTTCTGAAATGAGGCTAGTCTATAAGCTGTTCCCCTATAGCCTCTGTTTTGTAAGTATTACAGCTTTGTTTCCTTCAAAAGAAATGAAGTAGTTCCCCTTTGCATTATTAATTTAGAAAAGGAATAACATAGAAATTAAAAATACCTTTAAAAATTTGGCCATCAACCTTTTCCAATCTGCTGCTGTACTATGTTCAGATTTTAGTCTGAACACAAAAAATATTTCAACTTCCCTTCCTTTGATGATGCTATCCAGGTTTGAAAGTCATGTGTTTCTGATGAGGTTACCGTAGTGTTTTGGAAAAATTTATGATTTTTCGCTTTTGAGCTTTTCTGAGGTAGATAGCCTTTTATTAAATTGCCATAAACATCTGTTATCCATGTAGAAATAAATACCTGTAGTTCTTTTTTATGCCTAATTAACAAGGTCGTTATATTACCAATTACAATATTACGACATAGGTCGTACTATATTACGACAAAGGTCATTATATTACCAATTATTTTTTTCTTAACCTTTCTAGCTAGGGGCCTGCAGGCTGCATTACATTAAAAAAAAAAACCAAAAAAACAAAAACCACAACATTATGAAAAGGATACTTTAACATTAGTTCCACACTACATGATTTTTGCAACATACAACTTTGACTGAACTTCAAACCTTTTCTCATAATTCTGCTTGTTTCTTAATGTTTTAATTCCAGCACTGGAGGATTTTGTACTCAGGCTTTTTGATTTTTGTGAGTTTTTTTATTGGAGGCTGTTTGCTTTTTACAATAATGCTTGCCTTCATCTTTGCAAGGTACTCATAAACGTTTCCCACCTGCATGGTCTTCACATTTGCTCTTTAATTTCCCTGGAATTATTTCATATTTCTTTAATCCTCTGAGGATCATAAATTAGAACTCTCCTACGTTTATTTATATTACCTACAGTTTTTTATTATGGGCATTTTAAAAACATATCTACATTACTAACCAATCAGAGCATGTCAACACTCTCCTGGATGCTGAAGAAATCTGATTTATTAAGATGATGGAGTTATGGAAAACATACCAAACTTAGAATAGACTAAAAGCATCACAGAACACGGCAAATGTGGGAAAAGCATTTCAAGGCATTTCCTGTGTGTATTGGGTCTGGCTGAAATGGAGGTAATTTCCCTACAGCAGCCCTCATAGAGCTGTGCTTTGCATTGGTAGCTAGAAAGGTGTTGATAATACAGCAGTGTTTTGGCTACTGCTGAGCAGTGCTCCCACAGCATCAAGGCTGTCTCTCCAACATTGTCCCTCACCAGTAGGCTGGGGGTGGGCAAGATCTTGGGAGGGGACAGAACCAGAACAGCAGACTCAAACTGACCAAAGCAATATTCCATGCCATATGACGTCGGTTCAGCAATAAAAGCTAAGAGAAAGGAGAAGGAAGGGGAGCATTCGTTATTATGATGTTTGTCTTCTGGAGCAACCGCTACCTGTACTGAAGCCCTACTTCCCAGGAAGTGGCTGGACATTGCCTGCTGATGGGAAGTGGGAAGTAGAGAATAAATCTTTTGTTTTCCTCTGTTTCCATGCACGGCCTTTGCTTTTGCTTTATTAAACTGCGTTTATCTTGACACACGAGCTTTTTCCATTTTATTTTCTCCCTTGTCCTGCTGAGGAGGGGAGTGATAGAGCAGCTTGGTGGGCACCTGGCGCCCAACCAAGGTCAACCCACCACAATGTGTTACGCATTTCAATCCTCTTGTTGTAAAAGATTTGTCAGTGGTTAGATATCTTTTCTACATAACTCTCAAGTATCCTGGCCAGTCCAAGAGCAGATTTACCTCATGACGCACCTTTGCTTCATGAAGATAACGATCTCCTTACAAATACTTAGAGGAAACCTAGAAAACTGCTATAGCAGGCTTTACCTTCATTGGGATCATCTCAGGTAGTCGGCGTTCTTACATGTCTGCTTTCAAGTTTTCAAGATGCAGTTGGACAGGGTGCTAGATAATCTCATCTGGACTCCCTTTCCTATAAAAGGTTGGACCAGATGATCTTTTGAGGTCCCTTCCAACCTGGGCTGTTCTACAATTCTATGAAATTTCCCAGCCTTTTACAACAGAAGATGAAATGTATATCCAGAAACCCTTTTAATCCTCACAATGTATCTCTGTGTTGTTTTTTTTATTTATTTATTTCCTCTTACATGCTTTAAAATGTAAATTTTCTTTACTATTGTTTTCATTCTGAGTGTATTCTCCTCTTGCTCCTAGGTTGCTTACCCTTAGAACCTACCTTGTGCCTTTTGCAGTCCTTCTAGAACCTCATACTATCCTTTTTATTATTGATTTTTTTTTTCATATTTCTCCAAAATATGAAAAACTTCTCCCTTCCTGGAAAGCTCTTTCTACTGTCCCCGGGGCATAGCACAAAACTCCTCAGAGCCGGACGAGTTAATCAGCGACATATTCTAAGCTTCTTCATATATTACACCATGTTGACTTCCTTCATTTTTCCCCTAACATTTGTGAGGGACTTTTTAGCTGTAGAATATGTCTATGCACTTCGCTTTCTTTATGAATAGATTTCCTGGAGAGACTCTGGAGTGTCCAACATGCTAGAAAATACTTTGTCAGGAATGGTAGAGCTATAATTGATTCTATCTTGGTCAGGGATATAAAGAATATGACATTTTGAGGTCTTTCTGTTCAACCCTGGATTCTATTTCACTCCCTAATTACTAATTATACTTTTCCCTCTCCCCATGAAGCTCTTCTCCCATTCTTTTTTTAATCTTTTGCATATTATTTTATTCATTCTACATCAGGTCCTGCTGTGGACCCATGAATCAGACAGTCTTTTTCCACTATACCTTTCTTCTCATACAGACTTTCTTCCTTCTGAGATTAACCATTCCGTTCTCTATCATTCTGCTAATCCTTCACCACTACATCACATCGAGCCTGAGTTTTTGGCTTGTTTTCCACACAAGATTCTAACTATTTTTTGCAAAATGATCTTTAGATTCCTGAAGATTTTAATCCCTTACTTTAATTTAGTTTTATGGTGTGATGATGGCTTTGCTATGTATTACTTTAAAAGGAAAATAACCTCTGACTTTGGTTTTTATTTTTGCCTCGGAAAGTTTCTAATTCATTTTGTACCTTCCTTTTCTGTATAATAGTCTGTACCATAGCCTGAAACACCTGAAACCTTATGTCCTCTCCAAGTAAAGTCAGAAAACTCTTTAACCTTCTTAAGACTCAGCTCCTTTTATATTTTTATTTATTTCATGATTAGCAGTTCATTCCCCTTCCCAAATAATTTTTATTTTGTACATCTATTTTTCATGAGTTTTTATCCTGATTGAATCTATTCAGTACCAATAATTTTTCAATCTCTTACTCATTTTTGACAGTTAATATTTGAGAAATCTGGCTTAAATCCCTAATTTACCAAAAAACCTTTCTAGTATGTTTTATTTCCTGTTACAGTTTTCCTGTACGTTAAGATTCTCCCAGGTCTTTTTTCTCTGATGTAAAAAGTTGTCAAAAAGCCTCCTTCTCTAAGGCATCCATTCCACAGACAAGGTGGAAACTAGAAAGTTAAGGGTATCATCAATGTTTACAGAACACACCATCTTGCCCTTGTAACTCCAGATACAGACATCTGCTTGCTCTGATAACCTCATGTGTGGTCTCCTTTCTCTTTCATCTAGGCTATAAGACTGTTAAACATCACACAAAGACAGAAATATATAAATTATGAGGCTTATTTTGTATTTGGCCAATTCATTTCCCTGTCAACAACAGAGCCTAATGACTGGTACAATCTCAGTCTCTTCTGCACTTGGCTTTTGAAACAAAGCTTTGTTTTCAAGGCTTGAAGTGTTTTAGACTGATTAAGGTCTTTAGACTTGATATAGGCCATGTGGATGAAACTCCGTGGCCTGTATTACATATGCCATAATAAATGATCTAACAAGGATTTTTGGCTTTACATTTTATGAAAGTTTCAAAATGTATCAAAAACGAAGTGCGCATTTTGAATCTGAAGTCTTTAAATTTAGGAAAAATTATTCAGATCCAAATTCTATGGTTGTATCTACAAAGACATATAGTTGAACCACAGTCTGGAACCCAGTCACCCTTGACTGTAAGCGTCAGCCAGTGGGAATTTCTTTATTGGTGACAAGACTTTGAAATGTGTGTGTGTGTATGACAGCAGGTATTCACGAGTCAGAGCTCTTGTTGCCTTGGCCAGAACCTTGTGCTTGGACAACATGAAGATCAACCACTGCCCAATGTCTTACCTCATTGCAATTGTGCTAATCTCAACTGACTTTTTATCCCAGAAGAATACTCCTGTGGTACATATTCCACTCAGAGAAAATACCTGTAGACTATAAGGGACTATTAGGGACATAAGTTTTAATGGAAAAATGAAGGGAGAAAGTAATGTTGCAGAAAGAATTTCAATATTCAAGATTGCTAGAGAACAGGCAAGAGAAACATCACAGACTAGAATTTTAGATTTAGAGAAAACTAAAACATAATTGCTAATCAGTTTATCTTGACTATTAATGACTAATGAATAACATTGATAGACAATGTAAGATTTGGCCTTTAAAATCAATATACTGATTTTTTTGTTTAGATCACTTCAAGAAATGGTTGTACCATATTTCTTTTGTAAAGCTGTAATTAAAGCCATTTCTGGGTAGTCCTTCTGGGCTTATTTGCTTTTGGGAAATTTCATCAACAGAACGTGTTGGCTTTTTTTTTAATATATAATGAAAGTTCCACTTTAAATTGGAAGAGTCTCCTACCATCTATTTTGTACATATTTTTTTTTTTTTTTTACATCAGCTTGTTAAGAAAAAAGTAAAGACATTGAAGTTAAAAAAAGAATGAAAGACAATAAGACTTTAACCAGTGTGGGGATTTTTGTGTACCTTCCCAAATAGGCCTTAAAGGTGTAAGCGCTGGAAGAAAGATGTTGGCAAAATTAGACATATTTACACTGCATTGTCTCTCAGCTGATTGAATTAATCTGTCTTTTCATCATTCAGTGACGCAATACATAAATTTAGAGAAATTAGCCATTAGTTGAAGTAATAGAAAGAAAGTTTCATCAGTATTATATTGTTTAACAAGTTTAACTTGTCTATTTTGTACAGATTGGTAAAAAATAGAAAAGCACATGAAAACTATAGGACTGAAAAAATGTACTTCCAGTTTAGATGCTGTTTTAAAAAAGAAATAGGATTGGCCCAGCTTAGTTTAATTGTAGATCTAAACATAGTAGGAAATGAATTCTTCTTGCCGATATTACTTCATAAGATTTCATAAGTTTTACTCAAAAGCTTGACTAAATAACTTTTGTGCTGTATCAGGGAATGTTATTCAGTAGCTCTGATGAACCATTTCAGACAAACTCTTCCTAGACCTTTGGCCTATAAATTTCCCCATGGATTTTTTTAATTCCTGGCATGAATTCCAGCTACCAGTCCTTACTTTACCCTAAGTATAATACTTCAAAAGGGAAAAAAATGATACAGCTAGCCATTTTTTAAAAGTCAGATGGAATTCTTTTATTTTAGTATTATCGCTATAATCACTGTAACAGCCTCTTTTACATTTGGATTCAGGGAAGTGTCCATCAAGAAAATTCTTAATCAATAATACCTAAACACACAGATAGTTCTATTCTAATTTAATTACTAAACTGACCATTCTGTTCAATGGGACAATTTATGTGAGCAAAGGCTGGAATACAGTACAAAGAACATAATAAATCTGGTCTCCCATTTTTTCTGGTATAAAAATGTGGAGAGTAATGCAGGTTGCACTGTTTTAACACTAGAAGACAGTTATAAATGGCTGTTATTGCAATAATCACTCTAGGGCCAACAGCTATAAATCTAGTAATTTATAAACTATGAAATATGAGGCAGTCCCCCGTCAAAAAAGGGGAACACATTTGGTATAAAGAAGAGATAAAAGACATAAAATCATAACTATTTCATGGCTGGATGCCATATTCATTGTCTAAAAGTAGAGTTTCTTGTACTATAAAAATTAACTCTGTTGGCTCAGAAACATGTAGCATATGCAGAAAATCCAGGCCATCCTGGTAAATTCAACAAATTCTAAATTTCACACATCACAGTGCAGCAATGCTCATTAGCAGTTAATAGGTTCTAAATTTGGAATATGTAAATGTGTAAAGACAAAAAGTGGCTTAATGAGGATGAAGATCCTTACTGTCACTGTTTTTAGATAAGTATTGATGAAACACTGAGAACACCAATGTTTTCAGTTGCTTTCTTTACTAAGTCAGAACTCATGTTAATGATTGATTGCTTTTATAAGAATGAAAATCTGTGTCCCTGAATAGCCAGTGCACTGCTCAAGCAAACATAATGGGTCCTATTAGTTTGCGTTTGTAAAGCAATGACTCCTTTGAAAACAAATGTGGTAGAGAGAGCAACGTGCATAGTACACAGAAAACTCAAGAAAAATAAAATGTACTTGCTCTATATTGTAAGTAATAACATTGAAATGAGGATTATTTTTTTTTTAATGGAGCACAGATATAATTCTGAGAAATATCAATTAGTTGGAGCAGTGCTAAATATGGAGTAATTCCAGAAACACTCCAGCACTGGTATAAGCTGCAGAGTAGAACGCAGTCAATGAATTACAATAAAGAAATGTTGACTGCTGTGAAAGTGATTTTAACAGGCTGTCAAAATACTGTTTCTATTACTTTCTGGTTCTTACACGACACCGTTCATCTAATTATTGATTCAACCTATCAAAATATTAGTAGTGACCACTAGATACTCCTTTGCAATCTAAATAACTAAAATTTCACCAAAAGGATCCATTTATTCAGGGACTCCTATATGGATGTTACATTTTTTTTGTTGTGGATGTGAATAAATTACATGGAAAGAATTAAATGCTATGCAAACTGGAAAGTACTGGAGTGAGTTTTGGCAAGGGAAACAGATTGTAGAATTTAAAAACAACAGCAAATAGGGATTGTTTTCTGTCTAGGCAAAACATTCATTGGCTGAGATAACATTTCCTAGTGGAGTTTCCTCCTAGTGGTGCTGTTGAGAGAGATTGGGACAAGAATGTGCTCCTTTTGAGATCTGTTACATGTGATTTTTTCCACTTTAAAAGATATGTTCCATCTTATATACAAACAGATAAAGTTTTAAATTTTAGATGTCAGAAATCCTGCACCACTGCATTTCTCTTCAATGAATTCAAGGCTTAAATTCTCTTGTGAGTCTACTACTATGAAAAAAACAGCTGGAGTTTCTTTCAGGGTCTGTGATGTCCATGTATTCCCTTGATTTAATTATGCCTTGTAAACTTGTATGTGCATCACAGAACTGAATTATAGTGGTTTCTTAAAAGAAGCAGCTATATTTCCAGGCACCTGGAAAAAAAAAAAATAGCCAAGGCAATGTAAAATGACCAGATCTTCAAGGAATATTTGAAATTTTTATAATGTTACTTTCTGCATACCTAAAGCAACGTTCTCAAATCATACCTAGTAGTCCCAGTACTACATGGAGGGGAAGAGAAAAGAGCAGTTTTACTGGGACAACTGTTTTTTCAGAGCACAGCTTCATGGCTGGGTGCAGACAGCTGCACACATGCAGTTTTTGTGCACAGGTCTAGAAATGCGTAATGGCATTTGCAGTGTCTTCAGCGTAAACTGAGATATCTGTCCTCTTATTGAGGCTTATTAGCTCAGGCTTAACCCTGTTCTGCTGTGACAGTCCGGCTCAGGGCTCAGTCACAGTGGACACATACCTTCTGCACCCAGACATGTAGATTTACTTTCAGGCAATGTGCCCTAAACATTGGATTCCTAGCACTGGGGTTTCATTTTTCTGTTCTTTGGAAGGAAATCAAACTTTGCTCTTCAGATAAGTTTCCTGTAACTTTTATGTCTGGCCAAGCCAAAGAAAATGTCTTCTCCATGACTGGAATTCAAGTCGTTTCACATATCTGCTACTTAAAAACTACATACAGATGTGGCAGGCAATGTAATTTGTGTTCAGCTGTAACAGGTTTTGTGCAACTTCAGCAGCACACACTGTCACTAAATCTCAACATTCCCATTTTAATCTTAATATCCTAACATCTTAGCATGTTCATCAGAAAGAAGAATACAGTATCTTGATTCAGTACTTAGGCAGCCTGTGATCTGAGGACTAGAAAGTGATGCTGAAACTGTTCGCATAAAAAAGAAAGAGATTATTTCTCCTGAACTAAAAGATATGATAATTAAGAGATGTAGGAGAATGTGCAATACAGGGAATTTACTTATTGTACTTGGCTAATAAAAAAATATTTGGCTAACTAAAGAGTGGTCTGAACTTTGAACTTTTAACTCACGGCTTTAGCTGAATCTCAATATAAAAGGCAGTTCCCCAGAAACAAGGTGCATTTTTCTGTGAGCATATGGCAGGTTCTAGGCACAAGGAAACCAGCCCTTGATAAAATTCAGTGGGAACATCTGTTCAAAGAACCTACTTGGAAAGTAGCCCAGACATTTGGACAAACCTCAGTTCAGTGTCCAGCTGCTGCAGCGCCGAATAATGTAGGAGAAAAAAGGCAGGAGACAGAAGCTAAGCTGGGTAATACATTTCACATCTCCATGGACTCCCAAGCCTACAAACGAGTGGAATTATTTGCTAGGGAAGATAACAAACTCTTTTAAATGCAGGGAACTGAACCAAGGATCTAACTTTAACTGGGTTGGTTTTCCAAGGAGCTAAAAATCTTTCTGACTCAGTAAAAATCAAGAGAACCGAGAACATAAAATATGATTATGTACTGTGACTTGTCCCCATTTAGATATACAGAATTGAAAATGCCACCTTTTGTAGCAAATGCTCAAACTGTGTCAAAAGAAACTGAGGCCGTTATTTCAGACAATAGTTAAAAATTAAAGCAGAATTTTCAGTTTAGTACACATGGGAAGGATGTATATGCAAATATTATGACGAAGGTAGATTTTAATATTGCACTAAAATAATTTGCAGTGCAACTAAGAACTTTTGCTTTCAATATGCAGATTGCCAAAGCTTTCTTCACAAGTAAGAGGGAGGAGGTGGTGATGGAGGAGGATATAAAATAAAAATCTTGATAGAGGATTGTTTAGTCACTAGGCTACTGTGTTACACTGTTACTAAGGAGAAGACAGTTATACACCCAGGATGCTTTAATTAAAATCTGTATTTTCATAACAGGTTAGGCAGGTTAGGATGCTGATTTAGGTCAGGCTGGTATAAAGTGAATCACTGCTAAATTTTTATCATGCCTCAGATACATCTGCTGACTTTCTAAGATGTTATCTGCCTGAATGATCATGAGCTGGCTTTTTTGTTAACTTTGGGTAGAGTTGATTTGATATAATGATTTGTGGTTTCCTGCACATGAAAACTGTGGTGTGTGATGTTTTAAACAGTTCTCTTCTGCTCTCCAGCAAGACCTAATATAAAAAGATTTAGTGAGAAAAAGGTAAACAGAATTCCTCCACAAATCTGCTTAATCCAAAACTCCCTCCTCTGTTTCTGTTCACGACATACTACTCTTTGTTGGGTAAAAAACTGGCTGTATGGCCAGGCCCAAAGAGTGTTGGTGAATGGAGTTAAATCCAGTTGGTGGCTGGTCACAAATAGTCTTCCCCAGGGCTCAGTATTGGGGCTGGTTATCTTTATCAATGATCTGGACAAGGGGATCAAGTGCACCCTCATTAAGTTTGCAGACAACACCAAGTTGGGCAGGATTGTCAACCTGCTTGAGGGTAGGAAGGCTCTACAGGGGGATCTGGACAGGCTGGATCGATGGGCTGAGGCCAATGGTATGAGGTTCGACAAGGCCAAGTGCTGGGGGCTGCACTTGGGTCACAACAACCCCATGCAGTGCTACAGGCTTGGGGAAGAGGGGCTGGAAAACTGCCCAGCAGAGAAAAGGACCTGGGGGTGTTGCCTAACAGCTGGCTGAATATGAGCTGGTAGTGTGCCCAGGTGGCCAAGGCGGCCAAAAATATCCTGGATTGTATCAGAAATAGTGTGGTCAGCAGGACTAGGGAAGTGATTGTCCCCCTGTACTCAGCACTGGTGAGGCTGCACCTTGGATACTGTGTTCTGTTTTGGGCCCCTCATGATAACAAAGACATTGAGGTGCTGGAGCGTGTCTGGAGAAGGGCAACAAAGCTGGTGAAGGGTCTGGAGTCTTATGAGGAGTGGCTGAGGGAACTGGGGTTGTTCAGTCTGGAGAAAAGGAGGCTGAGGAGAGACCTTATCACTCTCTATAACTGACTAAGGAGGTTGTAGAGAGGTGGGGGTCGGTCTCTCCTCCCACATAACAAGCAATAGGGTAAGAGGAAATGGCCTCAAGTTGTGCCAGGGAAGGTTTAGGATGAATATTAGGAAAAATTTCTTCACCAAAAGGGTTATCAAGCATTGGAACAGGCTGCCCAGGGAATTGGTGGAATCGCCATCCATGGAGGTATTTAAAAGATGTGTAGACGTGTCCCTTAGGGACTGGGTTTAGTGATAGACTCGGCAGTGTTAGGTTAACTGTTGGACCTGATGATCTTAAAGGTCTTTTCCAACATAAATGATTCTATGATTCTAAGTCCTTATCAACATCACCCTGCTCACCCATTGCCATTACTTTGAAGTCCCAGCCAAAACACCCCATGGAAATGCTGAACCCCTTCGAGCACCAGCCTTTAACTCCAAGGCACATGATTGCCCTTCTGTCAAGCCTGCTGAGCTAGGGAACTGGCTCCCACTTTTTGTGGTCTTGGAGTCAGGAGGCACCCTAGTGGCAGGTAAGTGTCTGGATTTTGGTTATTTGACTTTTCTTTATGGAGGTTTTGCACTGTGTTCCCTCCTCATCTCTCACACCTGATCCCTCTCTGGGGGGTTCACCACCTCTTGGTTACCATGCTGCTTCCAGAGGACCCTTCCCAGTACTTTTCAGACTAGTTCATTATCTCCTGGACATCATGTATGGGAAAAGGCCTAACAATAAAAAACATAGTTGTAACAGCTCCATAGCCTTTAATTTATGGATGCTGCTATTTTGGGGTCCAGAGTTGATAACGGCCAAAATACAACTATCATTTATTTTATTTTCCTTTTCATGGGGCCAAAGAAGAACAAAATTATAATCAATTAGGTCTACAAATAATATGTGCTTGTATTATAGCAGCACTGACAGCTCCCATTTGTGATTAAGCTTCCCTTTTAACAAGTCATACCAACACATACTCTGAATCACCCTGCAGAATCTAAAGTTAAAATAAGCTCATACCAATGAAAGAGACTGTTGGAACTGGTTTTAGCTAAGAAGTGAGCCAGCTGAAAAGGAAACAGCAGCGGTTCAATGGTCAGTGATTCAGGTAAAACTGCATTATCCACTGCTACATAATAAATATTTTGGATCTCCTTAATCATGACGATCAGCAGAAATAAATATTATGTTGTGGCCAGCTGTTGACAGACCTTACCCTCCTGTATTTCAAGCTGGCCAGATGTGAGCTGGCTCAAATCCTGAGGTTATATAGCCACAGCATCACATCACTGGGCTTGAGCCAGCCAGGACACTTGGACCTGACTGTGTCTTTTGGAGTAGACATGTCTAGACTAGTTCTTTGGTGCTTTGTACAGAGGTTACAGGAAACTAAGGCTAGCTCTGGTTCAAATGACCCTTGGAAACACAAAGACTAACAGCCCAAAGTTATGTTATTTTGCCTGCTGTTGCCCAGATCTTATGAAACACATTGAAATTTTTCATGGTTTCCATCTGAAATCATTAAAAAACCCTCTGGAGTACGCAAAATTCAGCCAAGAATGTCCCAAAAACTGAATAGACCTCAAGAAACACGTTTGCAAACCCGCACAAACATCTGGATTGTAACAAAAGACAAATCTAGTAAATTTAACCAAATGCCAGCTTTTGTTAAGGATATTTCTTGTAACTGTAAACAGAGTTACTTGTTTGATAGACAGCATCTGTTACATTTTCACGAACTTTGAACATAAGTTCCCCACTTCCTGGATGGTTTCACAACTTGATGGCAACCTCCCTTTGGTTTTTATTCTCATTGTCTTGCCATATTTGTATACACAAGATCAGTCTGTTACAGATTCAGAAAAACAATCTCCTGGGGCATCCAGCAGTAGTCCATTTTGCCTTGTATTTGTTCTCCAATTAAGCCTGTAATCCTATGAGTGAATGATTCTAATATAATTAATCAGAACTGCATGCATTCAAATCACTGCTGTGGACAAACGGTAACACAGTTGTGTTAAAGATTGTTCACAGAACAGCTAAGTCCAGCTACAGCTGCAGAACTTGTAAAATGTTAAAAATGGGGGGGAAGGAGATCTGTTTTTTGAGAGGAAACTTTATAAAATCTAAAACTCCACATTGTCTGCTCACTATTAACAGTGTGCTGGGCTGGAACCCAAAACCAGAGAAATGTTTTCAATCACTGTCAGTGCCATTGTAAGAATAGTAAGCAGCTGATAAAGGCCTTTTGGTCTATTTCTTCCAAGCCTACTATTAACTGTCTTTTGTCCTTCAGCATATATAATTTGAATGTATAAATCCAATACATTTTAAAGATCAGTCATCCTAGAGAGAAAGAAAAATTGTTATAAAATATTTTTATTAGTCATCTAAAAAAAACCCATGGAAAAATATACTACAGGTCTTGACTGTTCTGTTCTGCTTGCTTGTACTGTAACAGCACTTGGTTGTGCAGTCTGGAATAACTCTTTCCACTCTGCCGGTTGGATGAACGCAAGAGGAAAGGATTATTTTTGTGCTGTACATGTTAAATGAGGAAAGATACAGCTATTTAATAATCCAAAGCCTCATTGAAATGAAGCCGTACAATGAGACTTCCAGTAGTGCACATCATACAGACACCAGATCTCACCACCACAAGCCCCTACACCGAATACATTCTGGAAGTTGGAAAGGAACGGGCCTGTCCCATGCACATACTGTGACGTCTAAACTGTTTTTTCTTTGTTTACCAACATTTTTGAATCTCATTCTTCAAATCCAAACTGCATGTACACCAAAAAATTATTTTTAGTAGAAAACCGAACAAGTCATTTTCTGAAAGGAGTGCATCACTGAGGTGACAGCATCATCACCACTGGCAACTGATGCCTTGGTTTAGTGAAGTGCTGATGCAACTTGAAAACTTCTTTTACTACTGTTCCAGCTATCCTGTTTGTATGACTTGAATTTGCACTTAATGCAAGTGAATTTCAAATCACACTGGAAGAATATGCACAACTGGCCAAGATGTTCAAAACCGCACAGTGATTATGAAAGTTTGTACTGACAGACTTTAAAGAGGTCTGACTTTCAAAGAGTGGATTGTTCCTAATGTGGGATTAGTAATTTAGGTGCTTATAACTAATTCAAATCGCAAGGCAAGATGGAAAGATTCAAAATCTGCTCAAGAAAATGGTGAAAAAGACCCAACATTTTTCCTACTTTCTTCTATCAAAGATAATTAGCTTGTTAAAAATAGTTTAAGTAGGCAGTTCTTGAAGAGATAGGTCACTGGCATCAGTAACATTTCCAAAATCTGACTTGAAATTGTTGACCCCAAGGATGTTGTCTCCAAGGTTCAGACTCAACAGCTACTCAGGGCTTGGTACTTGCTTGAGAACCAAGGCAAGCTCTTTGTTTACCATTACTAGACATTACTAAATATTTCTGCACACTTGAATTAGTGACAGCTAGGAAACAATTAGAAACAGATAGCAGCCACCTCTGGCAAGTAACGATTTTCAGTGACTGCCAGAATAGACTAAGGAGGTAAGAAATTGTGTCAGAATCTTTCCCAATGGACCTGATGAAAATACAGACAAATGCCTTATTTACCAACTGTACTTAATACCCAGCCGTTTCCATTAAAAAATAACTTTTCTGCCTTTGTGTCTGGGAATGTACTGATAACTGGTGTATCCAAATACCATGATTAAGGTCCCTGAGCTGTTTTCAGTCTAGTAGCACATTTGGTCTGACTATTGTGTGTATATGTGGATATTTACTTGCTGTCCTATTAAAGTCCACCCATGGACAGAGTCTAAAGACGTGGTATAAATGGCTCCTGACAGATGACTTCTCCTGGATACTACTCACATCCTGAATGCAGAATAAGAACATTTACAGGAATATTTGGTAATATATTTGAGAGGTGAAATTATTTATTTTTCTGTGTTTCTGACTTAGCCCTGCCAGAGTGGAATTATTGAAGTTGAGATAAACATTTACATAAGAACTGTCTGTCATAAGAGATTCTGAGATTTCCTAAATTAATCTATAAGAACTTTAAAAATTGTATGAACTTTGCACATATGAACTTTGAAAATTGTAGGAATTGTATGTACTTTTTTTTTCTTGTGTAGAAAGGTCTAATAACAAAAATAATAATGTGAACACACTTTCTCTCTTTATAAACAGAAGGCAAGAAAAAGGCTTCATTTACTTTGTTATTCCTAATTAAAGAAGATTATATCCAGAGCAAACTAAGAATCCAGATGACAAGCTTGCACAAGGACAGTCCTGCTTCTTACAACGCAGTCAACTGTTGTCTCAGTTTTACAAGACACACGTTAATTCCTGCTTTCTTCTGAAGTGGCACTGCCAAGAGAAAACACCATTTATACCTGTCACACTACTTGTCTCTTCATCAGCTTAGTCCTGCCTTCTTGTCGTGCGTTGCTTTGCTGACATAAAGGTGGTGGGAGAGAAGGAAGTAATCAGCCACGGTATTGAAAGCGCTCATAGAGCGCACTAGAAGCTCATCATTCTGGTGGACGGTACGCGCATGTAGCCAACACCTGCGCTGTCTTTTGATTTAAAGCTTAAGTCATAACACAGAAAAGAAAGGAAACATATTTCTCTCACTGACTTTAAATTTAAAATGCCAGAGGCACTGTTTGATAAGCTGATATATACACAATATGCAGTTTTTAAACAGCTTAGAAGGTTTTCAGGCCTTTTTTTTTTTCTTTTTTCTTCTAATTAAGTTCAGAGGTTGTAATTTCCTTTAAAGCATATCTATAGAAAACCTGTTAAGGTGTGTCAGATTTTCAGGTTTTAAAATGTTTCAAATAAATCTCTTGGAGTTACCAGTAATTTGAAAATACTATGCAGAAGCAAATTTTCGAGAAAGAAAGGAAAATTCCCAAATAAATACCAAGTTCATCTGATGATTAATTGGTTATTAATGTTCTGCCTGAATATTCCCAGTTTCTGCCTTCTAACTCTGATTTGAGAGTAATGAATATTATAAACAGAGACCTTCTCTTCCTTTGAATAATATTTGGTCTGAAGCAGTAGGAATAAAACAGAACAGAAGCCATAGAAGTCCTGCAATATGTGCAGGATTTTCAGATGGGTTAAAGCATGTTGAGCCTCCAGATTGTAAGTTAAATGTTTGGCAAAGAGTGTGTCTAGCATCTCCTACTCCTTTTCGGTTGCTAATATAACTTACAGAAGCCAAACTCAAACAGTGTAAGTGACTTCACTCTGTGGAGAGAGAGTAAATAAGTAACATTTACAGGATAGTTCTTTTTTTATACTGTGCACCTCTGAAAATCAAAATTGAAAGCTAAGAGGAGAGTTAGAAGCAAAATCATACTGCACTTTGATACATGGTAAACCCAGTTATTCCATAGCATCACCAGTTTAGTTATAATGTTTACAATGAATATAGGCTACTTGGTGTCTGACACTAGCGCTGTTGAAGATAATTGCTTGACCAGGAGAATATACAATTCATTATAAAACTGACTGCTGCCCCATTCAGTACAGAGCCTTTAGTTCAGTCAGAAAAAAAGTCCTTGTAGTGCGGCCTCGAACAATTCGCATTTGATTGCGACAGTTACATGCAGGGGAACTACTTGGATGCTGTGAGGGGACTTGTCAAAACAAATGACTTGCACAGTACGTTTTTCACTCATGAACGTTTATGTCTATAGGAAACCTAGCCTCACATCAGATTTTTTCTGCAATATAAACGCAGTTGTGTATTAGCAAGACCAGACAGAAGTGAGAAAAGAAGCATTATGTATTTCTTTCTGATACCAGATGATTTGATTAAGTTAACTTTTGAAGGTAAAACTGCTGATCTGGTCAATGGGAGTTTAACAGTTTCAAGATTTAGTTTTTAGCAAAATCTACTTAATACAGAGCATCTGGAACCTATCGCTTCCTTTCTTTTCTACATATATATTAGGCAATTCAAACGAGATGCAAGTCTGAACAAAGAACTCCAGCATTTAGCTTAACTAAAACTAAATCTGAGGAAAGTTAATAAGTGTAATAGCAACATTTCGCTAATATTCTCCAATTTATCCTATAGCTATGAACCTCTCAAATCAATCCCTTAATTTTCTCTTTTCCTTCTGTTCATGTGATATATTTAACCTTCTTCGTTTTCCCTTCAATATGGTATTTTCTTCCCTCTCATGTTTAGCTTCTAGACTGTATTCTCTCACTCTCCGTTCTTCCATCTTCTTCCCAGCTTTTGTGTGGTGGAACCTGGTTTGGGTTTTTTTTTGCATGCTACCATGCTGTCTGCTACTCTTTCTTTTCTCATACAACTGTTGCTCTTTTTATTACCTTCACTCTAATGTGGTGTTTTCTGACATGCTTCTCACCAGCCTGGTAAAAGTCTGGTCACTGACACTTGTACTCATGTCTTGATGCTGTAGGTAAGTACAGGTTTTAAGATCCTTTCCCTAAATGGAAAATTGATGTAGAAAAGACAGGCAGTTTTCTTCAGAACAAAATGATTTGGGTAAATATTAAACAATCTAAAAATAAATTGGATATAGATTGCTAGTTTGGGGCTTCTTAGGCTGGATATGATTAGGTATTCAACTTTTTTTTGTTGGTGTTGTGTGATTTTCTGAGAAAAATATATTTTGCTCCCACTACATTTGTATGTATTATATCATATCACAGCTCTTTCAAAGTTACTACCCTGTATGATTTTGCAAGCTTATACCAACAATAAGGCTGGCAGATGCGGTAGTACACATTATGTTAGTAATGATTTGGTAAAAACTCTGGAGGCAACTCAGTTATCCAAACACAGGGATGTAATGCCAGTTTTGGATATGCCACGGTATCCTGCCAACACTCCACCTGCTGATACAGAAAGCTGCAGGTCTCAGACCACTTAGGGCACCCAGATAACATTTTGAAACACCTACGTCTAATTCAGACAGCTGAATTGTACTCGACATCTCAGATATTAACGTGAATTAATGTTGTCTTAATTTGCAGTTGAAACCCATCCTTAGAGTCACTATGCTCATTGTTCCAGTATTAGAGTTCTCTCTGGTTTCATGTTTCAGATGGGACATAAAATAGGGGTCCTGATGACATCTGGCTACCAGTGATTACCTGATGTTAACAATTTTAGCTACTTTAACTAGGGTTATATGGAAATTCCAGATTTCCTATTTAACATTTGTATTTATTATGGTTGAGTGGTAAAAGAATTCAAAGTCTCTAGAAGGTATATTACTGTACATGTATGTGCACACAAGCATGCACAATCTAGCTTTTTAATCAAAAGAAATTCACGAATCAATGTTGGAAAGCAAAATTGCTCTATATAATTGAATAGTTTGTTCACAGCTGAGGGACTGATAATTTTGAGGTTTGTAACTGCTACATATACATGTAAAATCTCGAGAATAATATAGGTCATGGCAGTATATGGATTTATTCACCTCAATTCTTTACTCCCAGAAGAAGGCAGAGATGTAGAAATGTTGGTAAATCTGGACAGTGGCAGTGAGGAGGACCCTGTTTAAACATGGAGCATGATTTAGGGCATGTAAGATAAAAATTGAGAGGTGACATCTGCAGTTGCCTGTTGCTGCTTTCTAGGGCATGCCTTGGTTTTTGGTCTTCCACATAGCTGGATCTCAGCAGTGCTTGGTGGATCACACTGTAGTTCCCACATTATTAAGTGTATCTAGGTTCCTTGTGTACATATTTGGTGGGTTGACCCTGGCTGGATGCCAGGTGCCCACCAAAGTGCTCTACCACTCCCCTCCTCAGCTGGACAGGGGAGAGAAAATATAACAAAAGGTTCATGGGTTGAGATAAGGACAGGGAGATCACTCAACAATTACTGTGATGGGCAAAATAGATTTGACTTGGGGAAAATTAATTTATTACTGATCCAATCAGAGTAGGATGATGAGAAATAAAAACTAAATCTTAAAACACCTTCCCCCCACCCTTCCCTGCTTCCCAAGCTCAACTTTATTTCCCATCTTCTCTAATTCCTCCCCCCTCAGCAGCACAGGGGGATGCGGAAGAAGGGCTGCAGCCAGTTCATCACCCGTTGTCTGTGCTGCTCCTTCCTCCTCAGGGGGAGAACTCCTCACACTCTTTCCCTGCTCCCTCCCATGGGAGACAGTCCTCCATGAACTGCTCCAGCCTGGGTCCCTTCCACAGGGTGCAGTCCTTCAGGAAAAGACTGCTCCAGAGTGAGTCCCCATGGTTTCACAAGTCCTGACAGCAAACCTACTCCAGCGTGGGCGCCTCTTTCCACAGGGTTACAGGTCCTGCTAGAAGCCTGCTCCAGGGTGGGGTCTCCACGGGGTCACAGCCTCCTTTGGGCATCCACCTGCTCTGGTGTGGGGTCCTCTACAGGCTGCAGGCGGATATCTGCTCCACCGTGGACTTCCATTGGGCTGCAGGGGGAAGCCTGCCTCACCAGGGGAAACTCTGCTCCAGCGCCTGGAGCACCTCCTCCCCCTCCTTCTACACTGACCTTGGTGTCTACAGAATTGTTTCTTTCTCATATTCTCACTCCTCTTTTCTGACTCCTGCTGCTCAGGTTTTCTTTCCACCTTCTTAATTATGTTATCACAGAGGCACTGCCACCATCACTGATGGGCTCAGCCTTGGCCAGCAGCAGGTCTGTCTTGGAGCTGGCTGGCATTGGCTGCATTGGACATAGGAGAAACTTCTAGCAGCTTCTGAGAGAAGCCACCCCTGTAGCCGCCCCCTGCCACCAAAACCTTTCTACGGAAACGCAATACAACGTAACCGCATGTGTCCTGCCTGTCTACAGGACAGAAATGCATTAAGGTGTGCTGTCAGACTGAATGCAAAAACGTGTCTGTATTCTGTGGTCTAGGTGTAGCCAAAACAGCCTAAAGCAAACAGTTCCAAAGTGTCTCCTATGACAAAATAATATATTTGGCACCTATCTTGATCTTATCTGAAGATTACCTCATGTTTCATGCTTTCCTTAGCCCCTGCCCAACATAGAAAGTGAATTTCCGACTGGTCCATGACATGATTTATTTATTTTTCCGGTGTTATTTCTAGGTTAAGCCTTATTTGAGAGTCTCTTCAATGCATGGCAGTTCATGCCAAGGGTCAAACAGGCTGGTCAAATCAATCCATTGCCCTGAAAATGTGGTTGCAAATAATGGAGAATCAAATGCTGAAAATCTAATTAATGATGGAATCCACAAGTAAAGAGAAAGAAAAAAAAAAAGAAAGAAAATAAAAGAGAATTTTTGTAAAAAATAGACAGCCGGCAATGATTCCTTTTGTCTCAGATGAGAGGATCAGCTCAACTTCTCTTTGCTATGGGGCACTCTTCTTTGATCATGCTGCTAGAGAGGCTGTCTGCATGCCGTGGTTTGCTGAAACTGGCTATTATTCAGCAGAATTGAGCTAAACCCCTTAAATTCCCTTTAACTGCTCCTCAGTCAAAGCTTTACCTCAGATCACCGGCTATGGATTTAAAAAAAAAAAAAAAAAGGATAAAATCACCACCAAATCTGCTGTCAGATTATTTTAAGACATTCAGTTCCAGTCAGTTAAACTGACTCAAAAACATGCTAGTAGAAAAACAGTATAGTGGAAATGAACTTAGTGAACTCAAAAGAAAAACAATAGCATCAGACAATGTAGACTGCTTCCCCGAGCTTCCTGTCATACAGTTAGTCCCTAAATCCCAACAGAGACAGTGAAGGCAAACAACATTTTATAAAGCAAACACAGAAGTCTGGGTCTTTCCTGTTTTTCATAATGAGGTCACCTGAAAAATGAGCTAGATATATCTCAGGTGTTTGTTTTCTGTTGTCTCCTGCAGCTGTTATGCAGAGAAAGGAAGAGTTTTCTTTCCTGTTATTTGGTTTTTTAACAGATCCAGTGCATGTCAACACTGAAGAAAGAAAGAAAGCATGAAAAGTATGGACTATGCAAACAATTTCTCCTTGCACAGGTCATAGATGCTATGAGTCAGAAGAGGAAAACGGAATTCAGGATGCTGGGCAAACATTAAAATCACTCACAAATGAGTTGTAAATTGCCTGGTTAAAAAGGTAACAACAAGTTTGTATGAGATGTTTGAATGGCACAATATTATTCAGGAACTGCTTGTCATTGAATGTTGTAACTACAATAACATAACCTCATGCATTGTTCAAAAGCAAAGGGAAGTAGCAACAAAGTACTATATAATTCTTATTATGAAATAGTAAATTAAATAACAAGTTTTGGAAACACATGAAACTTTGTTTAGCACTGATTTTTTCCATTTCATAAATATCATTTACAGAAAGTCCTTACTCAGGTAAGATGTCCGTTGGATCCATCTATATTTTACAGGCACGAGAATTTGGTGATCTTCAACTGAGAAAAATTTCTTGTTGCTGTCCATTTGAGAGATTATGTTGCACAAGTAACATTGATCCAGGCAGCGAATGGTCACTTGGAACAGGATACATTACATTATCCAGAAGCAATTACAAAATGGTATGGCTGTTAAAATGGCCCAGGCACAATGACGGAAAGGTGATCCATAAAAAAGAGGAGAAAACAAACAGCTACAGACCTAACATAAAACTTTAACAGGGCAAAAAGGAAATCTAGTTCTTAACTCTTATCTTAACTGCACCAGTTTTGCACCAGTATAATCATTAACTTCAATGTGGCTGCTTCTTTTGTTCATCCATGCGAGCTGGGTCAGATTTGAACCTACAGTATCTCTCTGAACGAGTTAGCAGCCTGAGTACTAAAGATGAGCTCTTTTAATAGTTCCTAAAGCTGCTCTTCAAGCATGTGAATTTCTCAGTGACTGAGTCCACCAATGTGTAGGTATGAAGCAAATCAATGTTTACCTTTAAATGATGTGCGTGACTACACCTAGAGCATAGTAAGGACTTCTTTCTGTGCAGAAGCTTCAATGCTAAAATGTACGTGTTGAGGGTTTTTTTTTTCCATACTGGGAACTTTTGAGATGGGTTTTGTGAGTGAAGACATACCTTTATGTAACAGTTGGTGAAAATGACATTTGATAACAATAAAATAATCACACACAGTTAATTTTTATGAAACTCCAAGAAAGACACTAGCTTTCATTTCTGCAGACAGAAAGGAGAAAAAATTAGAGTAATTTTTATTTCATTTCATATAGTCACTATATCCTTTTGCCTTACTGAAAAATGAACAAACAAAACCCCAAAACACATCAAAGGTGATCATGTTCATTAAATTTTAAACCACAGATATATGCAGACATTTACTGCCTGATTGGATTCTGAAAGATTAACTTAGCGTAGGAGCCGCAAGTTCAGTTAGATGGCTCAAGTGGCTAACGTGGCTGATTTATTGTCCTCTGGGGACAAAGGGAATTGAAATTTGACAGACAGGATATGCTGTACCCACTTACTGGCAGAACATTAATTCCCAGAAGTCAGAATGTATGCATTACAAGCAATGCATCTTTTCATTTTGTTTTGTTTTTCAAGCAGTATACAGCTGAAAATAGCGCAGACGATGCCTGAATACCTAAGTAACTCCTATAGAGTGAACTGGTGCACAGGAAAAGGAAGCGTGGCTGTCCAAGAAGCACTTCAAGGAAGCCTTGTAGGCATGCTTGATTTAATGCAACATGCTAGCCAAATCTTTTGAGGTCTTAAGCAGCACAGGTCTCTTTGAGCAGCAGAAGCAACAGCAGCATGCTTTTCCGGGAAGAAAGCATACAAGATAAAGAATGTGTGAGCTGTGGAGATAAACTAGGTTACAAGTTGAGGGCATCTGTAAAATGTGATCCAAAATATGCTTATCATAACAAGTTACCTTCTTCTCTACTGCACTTGACTCATCTAAATCCTGGGCCATACTTGTTTATGAGAAAAAGACCACAATGAAAATACAAATTAAACTTCTGATACTTGTTTGTATAACCAAGTTTTTCTTCCACATACATAAAATCACATCCTTTAAAACTAAATGTCTTTCAAAATCTGCTTCAAATGATTTAGTTGAAAATTTTCTTGCCATAAAGTGCTGTAGCACCAAAAGTGAAGCTTTTTATGTGACATGATGCTTTTTTGACAGTATGACACTAGTAAATTCTAAACAAATTAGATGATTGGCTTTATTATGATAGAATAAAATCTAATAAAGTGCATGTATTATGTGACACCTCTGGAAAATAGAGTGTGCTTACACAGCTAAGTAAGCATGCACACCCACAATGGGGTCTGTAGTAGAGACCACAAGGCGTAACAATACAAATTTCAAAATCATTTGGGGGGTTTTCTGTTCACTGTCACAGCACTTTCTCAAAGTCAGGTGGTGAAATGTTTCAGAATGAACTATACTTAGAGGAAAGCGATCATCAACAGAATTGGAGCTTCTAGTTTTGTCCTCTCCACTCCTTCTCAGGTTAGCTATGAGTACAGCATCCCACCTACTGCTCAGTGAACCAAACAAGACGGCCAATAAAGCAACTGGCAGTTTTCACTGCTATATCTTCAACCACTTTTCCTGAAACTACCTCCTTTTTTTCTTCTCTCACAGGCTATTGATGCTTGCACAATACTTCATCTCTGTTTTGCCCTGAAGGTGGAGTCTTTGCCATAGGTATACTTACTTCTGGAGTTTTTCCATCTGTGGGGTGCGGGGATTAGGGATCCCTTTTCAACTACAAACACAGCTTACACTCTGTGAAAGCGTAAAATGTTCTGACTAGATAGCTAATGATTTATTGCTGCCAACGGTGGTTTTCTAATTCCATTACCATAATTTCCACTGAAAATTCCATTTACAGCACTCTATGTTTAGACTCCAGGTAAATGAAAGTTAGTAATTTAGTGCTGTGAATGTGCCTCACTATTCTAATTAACATGTTACTTGTTATAGGCTTTCTTTTTTTTTCTTTCTAGAAAAAAAGATCCTGGAGAAACAATTGCCACACATTTTTGTGAAGAAAACAGATGAGGGAACTTTGAGTGTTGCACTACATATATCACATAAATTATCTTCTATTCTTAATACAAACTGTGCACTGTAATTTAAAGCCAATGCACAGTCACCTATTTTCCATTGCTACTGAACTGGATTACCACCTGCCTTGACTCCATCCTTTGGGAGGCTGCCAGCATTGTTACAATTTAATGCTATATCCCACTGTGTCAGGAAAGACATGCCTCCCCAATCTCACTGTCAAATGAGGGCTTGTCAACATCCCTTAATTATTGCTATTATTAGGAATGAAGGTTAAATATATGTGCTTTGTGAATGGTAATGTCTATTGTCTGTTTTAGTTTTGTTAGGTTCAGTTGTACTACCAGGAAATAAAATAAAGATTTAATTGAAAGATGATTTTAGAGTCAGGTCTCTGAGTTTATTTGTCATTGTTTGTAGTGAATTTTGTGCAAGCTGTGTTAGCATTTACATTCCAAAATGCCGGTACAGGAGGAGAGAATGCATGTTCAGCAAACTAGGAAAAATATCTCCCTCATTAAAAATAAAATAAAACTCAAGTCCCCAGGACACTATACAAGCACAGAAGAATACAAGGGACACTTTCTTCATGGGCAGGATGAGGGCTACAGGAAAGTCAGAAAGTGGGCACAGCTCCCATACCTGATGACTTGGTTTGTACCCAGGTGAATCGTTACTTCTAAGAACTGTGGCGTTGCAACTGGTTGACGGTAGATGATAGGTCAGAGAGTTTTTTATGTCAGTGGAAATAAGTAAATTCTTGCAAAATTTTCTAAGATACAGTCAAGTTGCCCTTCAAATTATTGCTCTTGTCCTATATGTTTCTAGTATACGTGGCCTATATGTGCCAGTCTTTGAGGAAGACAAAATTTTTGTTTTCCTTGTCATGACATGCCACTAAGAAAGTATTATAATCGCCTCAGTATCAGGCAAGCCACCGGCTCTTGGAGCAGGTACGTTACCTGTGCTGACATATCAGCTCACCACAGAGCTGTTCAACTCCTCCTGTTTCCAGACTCTGCTCTAGCAGTGTAGCTCCTCCTCTTTAAGTAGTTCGACCTTCCGTCTTTCTGGCTCTGGTGCTCATTACACCCTTTTTTTGTTTTTTTTGCTCCGTTATCTTTCTGTTCCATTCTTGAGTTCAGCTGGCCCATGTACGGAACTGCAAGTCACAGCCAGTGCAGGAGAGAAAAGAAAGAGTTTAGTCAAGAACAAGAAGGGAAAAAACCCTGTTAAATTTGCTCAAGCTATCTTTCTAACAAACTGACTATCTGGCTAACTGCAGCCACATTCAGCAGAAGCACAATTTAGGTCAGTGAACTTCCCCCTCCATCCCCAGCTCTTTGTCTTACTCTTATCATCATGATATCTTCCCTTGTATTATGTTTTTAAGACTGTGGTATCTGTGAACTCAAGGAACTGATTGAACTGATCAATGTCAGCACAAAATAGCAGCTTTCCAGTTGCGCCAGGTTAAGTTCACTGTGTGATCACACAACCTTCTGATCTGGCAAAGGGGAGTAGAGGGTGTGTTGCAGTAGCCTAATCAGACACTGCTATGGGTCTTGTCTCTGCAACCACCGCCTGATGCTGGCTGTGCCACCCATGGGTTGCAACACCTGACAAATACGTGCTATACCCAACAGGGTGATCCACCACCCTCCATGTTCCTATGGCACAGCCAGTGGTCCCATCAACAACCTGACCTGTTACATACATAAATTAGGATACACTGAAGCATTGTGTCTTAGCAAGGAGGCAGCTGAGGTAGCAAAAAGAAACAATGCTTTAAACCATGTCCCAGTGGACTAGAAGAGCTGCTTTCATCAGTCCAGACTGGATTACAGAAATAGTAAAAGTATTTTAAGTAGCTGTTTTATTCTTGTCTTCGACCAGGAATTTGCTGGAGTATCACGTGGCTTGTTCTTAGTACTGTCTCTACGAGAGCTGTTGCAAGATCACCCTAGGGAGTTGGTCTTCTCATATTCAGAGTTTCTCAGCCTGTGCCAAGCAGGCCAGAAGGGACATCAAGGCAATGCTAGGATGTTTAGCAGTTTGTGTGGTTTACTGGCTAGAATAAAGCAAGGACATTACTACAGATTTAGTTAGGTGTCAGTTATTTCTAAAAGACAATTCAGTATATTGGGTGGGGATCCCCTCGTACATACACAATAACTGATGGCAGGCAGATGGTAAGCATCTCAGCTTCTGCTTGCCTGATGTTTATGTGCCTAATTCAGAGTTGTACACTGGTCATTTCCATCTAACCTGGGGATCAGAAGCAACAATCCTCTTGTGAGGTTAGTTTCTGACTTGAAAAAAAAAAATTCAAACGTAAAATGCATCCAGAGAAAGAGAAGGAATTGGAAATAATGCCAAACTTTTCCATAGTAGTCAGATGTCCAATCTACTTATCCAGAAATGCGGAGATCTAAGTTCAACCTCCTTCTCAATTAAATGGTTCTAACCTCTATTTCCCCCTTCCTGGGACAATAGCATGCATGCTTCCTATCAAACATCCCTTGCAATCTTAAATGGAAATGCTAGTTGAACACAGATACCTCACCAGCCAGGCAGAATGTGAGAGGATGCTTCTTGGACTTAAAAGGCTAAATTCTTTCCAAGTGCTGTCTTAGGTCCTAAAGCAGATGGTCCTAATTCTTGCCCCTAAATATTTGCCTTGATTTACAGAGAAAGACCAGATCAGAGAAATGAACTATTGTAGTATCCCACATTTGTTTTATTGACTATTGCCTTCACTTTCTGTGCTGTTTCTCCACAGTAATATGGAAGGAAAAGGGCAAATCCAAATCCATCCAAAACATTTCAGGAATTTGAAAATAAAGTAACAAGTTTTCTATAGTAATTATCTTCAAGGCTTATCATGAAACAAGCCATAACGTTATTATTATTGTTTTTCAATCAGGAATGTGTAGCTGACTAAACAGTGGCTGGTTTGAAGGATATAGGAAATAAACAGAAGGTCATTTCATAGTCTGTGAATACACAGCATTTAGAATAGATGAAATAGGGAAAACAAACTGAAAGTATGCAGTATTTTGCTAGTTGGTGTCCCTGAAGAATTGTTATCACGGGTAGTTTCATGTATTCATGTTACCATATTTTGAAAACAGTATCTGCTGGTTCTCTTAAACTGCCCCTTATAAATCTGAAGAGCAAAACAACTGTAGAGTTTTGGGAGTTTCTGTAAATATTAAAAAAATATTTGTCTCTGAACATTGATTAAGTCAAGAATTATTTTTAATATTCAGAATTCTTTATTTTTTTTCTAGACAACACATTTTTCTCTTTCAGAAAAAAAAAATTTCGTGATTTTGATGCAGTAACTCCAACAGCCTATTAGTACATTCTCTAAGTTTGAGTTTAAAATACCAGTTTCAATTAAAAATAAAGCTCTATCCTGGAAGCACTCCTTTTCTTTCTTTCATTGAAGTTTAATTCAGTATTTGATACCATTAATATAGCTTTTTTACCAATTTAATAACAGTGATGTTTCTTTCATCCCTTGTACCACTGAGCCTACTGTGGTAATACCGAATATTTTCTTTTCAGTACGTATTAAATATAGAACCATCAGTAACTCACCCACACTTTCGGTAAAGCACTGAAGGTCATATGCATAGTGACTTTCAACCCCACCATGGTGAGAGTGGGTTTACAGGTGCAGGTGTTGCAAGCTATTCACTTTAGCTTTTGCCTTTCACCCCCCACCCTCCCTTGCAAAAGAACTATGTTCTTTTTTTGAAACTTTCTTCTTTTTTTTTAAACAGGTGGTGCTGAATTTGGCTATGAGAAAAAGTATTGGTGCCTGTATTGGACCTTTTGGAGAGCTGCGCTTGGCAATTTGTTACCTTTTTTAGTAAGATTTCATCCATCCATTTTGTTTCCCTGTCCTTTTAGAAAGAAAGTCCCAGAACTCTTCTCTATCTCAGTAGTTCTGGCTGGGCTTCTGCTTAACTTCAAACTCCCCACCTTCCTGGGCACAACTTTCACATGTCTGTTGAGACCGAGTTCTTAAACACCACCATGAAGCAAAACTTCTGGGATGTTAAACATGCATTGTCTGGTCCTTTCTCTAAAAATACAGTATTTCCAGGAAAAAAAGTTGGGATTTTTGTTATTGAAAATAAACTGTGTATTGGTATGCTCTCTAAGCAAATGTTTCATTAATTTATCTTCTCTTTTTCTGCCTCCCACTTTTCTTGGCTTCTTTCTAATATTTGAAACTTGGCAGCTTTTTTTCCTTTGGGTTTCTGAGAGCTGTAAGCAGGTCACCTGCTTATTGAACATGGGCCAGAGATCACTCATTCTCTGAATATTGAGGAAAAATAAAATTTTAATGAAAAATCTCAGATTTTTTTCCCCATAGGATGTCTACCTTATTGCTTGATATCACTGTGACTCTTCTGTGTCCTTTATGTTTTAAGTTATTCTGTTGTTATGGTTTTGTCTTCTGCTCAGAATTTCTGGGCAAGATTTCCAGAAATCACTGAGGAAAGGGTTCTGAACCTTTTGATTGCAGCTTATAAGTCTAAATTTAAGTATCCATTTTTCAAACATTGTTCATTCGATTCTAACATACAGAATTAATGCATTATTTCTACATTAATATATCATCTAATCTTAGAAGTGCATTCAAGTTTCACATTTTGGATATGTAACAACTACTGAAACTGTTTGGATAAAAAATGAATTTTGCTCTATTTTTAAAGATAGCTACAAATCAAGATAATGTTTAATTTCAAAAGATAGTCTAATTCTTCTGTGTGAAGCATATGTGTTAGTGCAGGAAAGAGGAAGGAGGAAGAAAGGACAGTGGAGAAGGTTTCATCACTGGGTCTTTATTTGGGTTTAACTACGGTGCTCTCTCAACAGTGTTTTGCACTTCAAAAGCACTAACCATACATGAGGGTGATAACCTGATTACACTGGATTGAGTCCTGAGTAATCCTGCTGTCTACTTTAGCACAAATAATGGAAGGGAATGAAGTAATTTAAGCAAAATGAAGACTCCTTAGAGATACCAACAGCAGAGCTACAGGCAGTGCTGGTACGGGTGGAGCCTGTGCTGTTCTTGACCTGCTTCCCTGTAGGGGTTTAGGCCGAACCAGCCACCAGGTGAGCAACAGGCAGAGGAGGGACAGAGAGACTTATGAGTTTAGAAGGAACTAAACGACTTTAATGAAATATTAATAATAAAAGAAAAAGAAAAAAAATAAATATATACAAAACTGTATCAAGATCCCAGGATGACGATCACATCACCAGCGGGTACTGGGGAAGTCCCAGACTGGACTCAGTGACGGATGGGAACTGGATTCCGGATCTGCATTCAGGATTGGGATCAAAGGCAGATAAACAGACAGAGGCCTCCTCAGACGTCGGCCATTGAGGAAAAGAGGCTGACCCTTTGATCCCTCAGCTTTTATACTGAGCATGAGGCAGATGGGATGGAATACCCTGTTGGTCAGTTTTGGGTCACCTGTCCTGTCCGCTCCTCCCTGCAGGTGGGACCCCACTATGCTTTTCCACTACTGACCCTCCAACGGGGCAAATAACAAAGTTTGTTGGCCTTGGGTGTTATAGCAATAAGTATAAGCGAGAGCCTCTCTGCATACCATGCCTCGGCATGAAGTATAAACATAGTTTATATAAACTATATCACTCTGAGAGCGAACAGTGTCTGCAAAATAGGCTGTTAATTTCAGTAGTTAGAAGAGGCCTAGCTAAGAAGTAAAGTTACTGAACAAAATTGGTCCTGTTTTACCTCAAATCAGGACACTCCCCCATTATATGACCCAGAGAACACACAGCATCTGGGAGCACAGGCTACAGCCTCAATAACCGTTTACTAAACACACGTTTTCCATCTAGGGGTTTTCTTATAGGAGTAAAGCGAATTAAGATAACATACAGAAGATTTCAAACAACAACAAAAAAAAGCCTGGGGTGCAGTATAAATATAGTCTATAATAGGCTGTTTGTTAGATATTATTCGTTCTTGTTGACCATACAGCAGTTACCATGTCATGGGATTCCCCAGCCTTCAGAATGGTTCATCCAGCCATCGCTCCTAACTATAGTGTTCTGAGTTACAAACCTTACCATCCACATCTGCTTAGAGGAGTGTTTAATGCTCGAGTATAGTTCTGCTGACATCTGTGGGGCTGGGCTCAGAAGAATGGGTTACTTATTATGATAAGAGTGGCATTTCTTATCAACCGTCTTTCATGTAGCTGTGTTTTGGAATACAATGTCCTGCACTGAAGTCCACTGAAAGTCAAATTAGCTGTGAACAGAGCAATGACATGGCTTGTGTTACTCTGGGCACTCCTAATTTTAAATCCACCATACCTTTTCATTCATAGCATTGTATTCTTCACTCATGGTCAGTCTGTCACAGACTGTGACCTACCATTCATCTGTTTCCAACTGAGTCAGTGTTTTCCTCTATGTTCATTTATGGACTGATCCTGAGAGGCACAAAGAACCTGCACCTGCAATGAAGTTCATTACACTTCCTGGCAGGATCTGACACTTGATTATTTCTTCCTTCTTTACACATAGTGCATCTGTCTATGTTGGCTCTCATTTTACTCCAGTGGTTTTCTATAATAATTATTGCCCTGTTCCTGATTTCTTCTATGTTTAGCGTACTGCCTGATTTGTCATATCCAGTTTTAAATGAAAATCTTGAATGACACTGAATGTAAAATGGCCTCTAGTATCAGGGCTTCCTGCTAATTTGATGATAACATCCCAGTTATGCTTTGTGATTAACCTTCTAGCCAAGTATCTTGTTAAATATACAGTGTTCCTATTACACTTGTATCCACAGTGTGAATGGAAAATACATAATATATGATCTCTTTCCATCTACTATCTTCACAGGACACTTAAGTCTGTGGTTTTCCTAAAACTGATCATCTTATTTTCAATGCTTTACCATTGACATTTCTTGTCATTTGTATAAATGATTAATTTAAACCTAAGGCATATCACCCTTTTGAAAATATTTCCTCTTATAATTTAATATTACTATTCATCCAAATATTTCCTTTCTCCCATATTTCCAAACATTTGGGACCATCCAGTGTGATACATGCTGCTTATGGAATATACACTCAAACTGTGAAAGGGCAGGAATGACACAATACCAAGGAAGTGGTATGAGCAGGGCTGCTCTGTGTGGGATGTGGAGCTGGAAGCCAAGGGTGACCCAGTCCCACGGGGGCTGGCCACAGCGTGTAGAGCCAGTCACTGGTATCAGGGTTCACTGACAGCCCCAGACGAGGCAAGTGACAAACCAGGTCCAGGAACCATCCAGGGAACTGAGTTGGGAGCAAAGCAGATGGAGTCAGGGACAGGGCTGGAGACCGGCATCCTACAGCAACACCAGGGCAGGAACCAACAGCCTTGGGACGGGCTGAAGTGTGGTCCTGGGCAACCAGCCGGGACTGTAAAGCTTAATGGTTCCACCAGATGCTCTGACAGCAGCCTGGTACTTAATGTTTACCTCATCTTTGTATTGCAGTAGTCCCAGTATACGATATCTAACACACGTTATGTACTGGAATGATATGAAAGTGTGCATTTCCGTATTCGCTCTGATTTTATTTTTGTGGTAGGTACATGACACATTGAGCACAATTTTCTTACGATTTTTTGCAGTCATTTTTTTTTTAATATTTATCTTCAATATCTTTCCTTTCTCTACTACATTAGTTATAGAGCAGGAAAGTATATGAAAATAACATTCCTTGCTGACATGGTTTCAAGTTCATGGACCTTTATATTGAATGAGATGTTTATAGAAACCATTATGATTCATGAGTTAAGCATTCAAATAGCTACTTTGTCAACATAATGTCAGCTGCAAGTATAGTAGACATCTCTAGCAACTCAGTTGTTTGGGTCTCAAGCCCTCACATTTATTGTGTTAATAAAATGCAGATTTTATTGTAAAGAATGATCAAATTTCACTAGTATCTATTTTTAAATAGCTGAAATACATGTGTGTACATGTAAAATCTCAATGAATCTGTCAGATTAAAACTTTAATATTTAAACATGAAAAATAGTTTTTTCTTCTCAGTATTGTACAAATTAATTTCCCCAATTTCTATTCTTTGGTGAAAAAACAAGCTGCTTTGGGAATGGCAGGATTAACAAATTTGAGTGCTACATCCCCTTTGTGACAATTATCCAACTACAGCACATCCTGCTGGGGTACCGACTGGAAACTCTCTGCACCCCCTGTAACGGGGCTGGAAGCAGTTCACGCTCTGCCACCTAGACCCCACCTAACTCCAATGTCCCCTCCTTCAATGAAATACTCTGTATTAGCAGAGCTCCTCTGAAGGCTTTGTGGACAAGTGCAAGGTGAGTGTCTGCACTGACAAAAACCAACAAAGCCCATGAAACAGTCAGTCTGTTGGCTACATCTCAGTGACCGATCACCCCATTTGAGCACACAGAATGGAAAGAAAATATTTTTTTTTAAAAATCACTGTTCATTTCTAATAAAATGTGGCATTATCTGCTCATTTTTTGTTATCTTTCACTGTTTCCATTGTTATTTTTCCCCCCTTTTTATAATTATTTCATATTTAAACAGCTCCTATAAAGAACAGCAAGTAAACTTTTAAGTAGAAATTGTTCTAAACTTGGGCTTTGAGGTGACTGCTGAGTAGTGTGGGACCATTCTCTCCTATTTTTATCTTCTTTCTTGAGAACTAGATCCCAATATTATTGGTGTGCTTGGTGTTCCTGTATCAGTCACTTCACAGTTCGTACTAAGTGACAAAACAAAGGTTAAAAACATTTTCATTGTTTTATCTCTTTGCTTTATTACACAATCCGTTGTTTAATAACTAAGCCACCTCTTACCTCCTTTTCTCTCACGTAAGGAAGGTCTGAAGAAGACTTATGCAACCATGTGTAATGGTATTATAAAACCAATAAAATTCAAGTTCAGCAGGTCCTAATAGTATATTTGGCTTGCACAGTATTGCATTCTGATAGTAGTGTAATGGAATATAGGATAAACAGCAAATTTTGACTTATTCAGAAGTTCTTTGGGATTTTATGGATTATAATTTAGTACACATCTATTTTTTTTCTCTCAAGATTCTTTAAAATACAAAATGCCTTCATTATCCAGCTTTTAATAATAACCTTATTTGTGAACATATCCATCCTCTCTAGTAGAATGTAAAAACACCCACTGGTGATAATAGTTGCTCCTTCAGATTAGAACCGGGAAGTCTTGATAAATTAGTGTCTTGGTTTACTTTGTATGTTCAAGGTTTTCTCAGCATTTAAAATTATCTATTTATCCAATGTCTCCATCTACAAATCCACAGTTCATTTTTAAATTCAGGAAGTTCAAAGCTTAGTGTTTTTACTATGACAGCTTCTGTTTCATCACGAAGCTTCTGTTCCGTGACTTTGGTAAGTTGGATAGAGTATTTTACAGTTAAACTTGTAACATTTTACAGTTAAACTTGTAAATCACTATTCTTCTTATTGTTGTTGTTGTTGTTATTGTTGTTGTTGTTGTTGTTGTTATTATTATTATTATTATTATTATTATAGACAGTCTAACTACCTAAGCTAAGACAAATGTCTGGTGTTCTGCAGAGACAGAACCACAGACTCTGCTGTACTAAAAAACATATAATTTCAGGCTCAGTTCCATTAACATTCATTGATATCTGCAGGCTGTAACTGGATTTGAGGATTGAGTCTGAATAGACTGACAAAGAAAAGGCTGGAGAAAGGTGGTCTGATAGTCTACTGGCCAATGACCTCCATTTAGCCAGTTGTATCTGGAGAATCTGGATGTTGTAATAATCATTTTATACTTCAGTGGAATTCTGAGTAAATGATTGTCTGCAAGACTCAAGAATTATCTCTTAACAGACGTTTCATGTTTGTACAAATGTACTTGCCTTTCATTTAAAAGAAGTAATGTCCCTCTCATTTCTAAGGCCTGTGTTGTTATCAGCGTTCTTAAAAACAGAAGGAAAAAAATGAATGCCACTTAGCCTATGATTGAGACTATTAGACCCAAAGTAATCTGACATTAAAAAGACTGGAATTTTCTTTGCAAGAGAGGAGTTGTATTTCTCTGCATGTGTCTTGCACAACTGACACTGGATGAAATAGACATACGGCTGCCATGATCACAGTGGGAGTTGCTGTATCAGTCACTAAGATAACTAGAGGAGCTAGAAGTCAACTCAGGTATAATGCAGCATTATAGTAGTTACTATAGTATGAGGTGATGGAGTATTTAATTTAGGGGGCTTATTTGTTTATATGACTACCTACAGAAATAGTTATGAATAGATTTTTTGTTTCCTCAGAGGTGAGGTAAGCCATTTTCCACCTTCAAAGGAAAGATTGCATACAAAAATGCCCTTAATTGGGCAAAACCTTAACACCTACAAGCATCTGTGTCTCCAATTGTATTACTTACTGCTTAGGATTTTCTTCACTGCTTTGAACACTTGGTGACCATATCAGTTACTGGAACAAATTCTGTTCTCAATTATACCATCATTAGCAACACAGGTTGCTAACTTTAATGATGTTCCTGGTTCAGCACAATCAAAACTTGGGAATTTTGGTTCTAAAGTGAAGAATAACCCATAATATACTCATAGGTATGCTTAGGAAGTGTGGGTTAGATGAGTGGACAGTGAGGTGAATTGAAAAATGGCTGAATGGCAGAGCTCAGAGGGTTGTGATCAGTGGTGCAGAGTCCACTTGGAGAGCTGTAGCTAGCGGTGTTCACCAGGGGTCAGTACTGGGCCTGGTCTTGTTCAACATATTCATCAATGACCTGGATGAGGGGACAAAGTGTAGCCTCAGCAAGTTTGCTGATGACACAAAACTGGGAGGAGTGGGTGACACACCAGAAGGCTGTGCTGCCATACAGCGAGACCTGGACAGGCTGGAGAGTTGGGTGGAGAGGAACATAACGAAGTTCAACAAGGGCAAGTGTAGGGTCCTGTACCTGGGGAGGGATAACCCCATGCACCGGTACAGGTTGGGGGCTGACTTGCTGGAAAGCAGCTCTGCAGAGAGGGACCTGGGAGTCCTGGTGGACAACAAGTTGACCATGAGGCAGCAATGTGCCCTTGTGGCAAAGAGGGCCAATGATATCCTGGGGTGCATTAAAAAAAGGTCATCCTCCCCCTCTACTCTGCCCTGGTGAGGCTGCATCTGGAGTACCGTGTCCAGTTCTGGGCCTCCCAGTTCAAGATGGACAGGGAACTCCTGGAGACAGTCCAGCAGAGGGCTACAAAGATGATCAAGGGACTGGAGTACCCCTCTTGTGAGGAAAGGCTGAGACCTGGGTCTGTTTAGCCTGGAGAAGAGAAGACTGAGAGGGGATCTCATCAATGCTTATAAATATCTAAAGGGTGGGTGTCAAGAGGGTGGGGCCAGACTC
>VUYV01000033.1:2121583-2159115 GCA_008711295.1 Anarhynchus alexandrinus | reverse complement strand
ACAGGACAAGGGGCAACAGGCACAAATTGGAACACAGGAAATTCCATCTCAACATGAGGAAAAACTTCTTTACTTTGAGGGTGACAGAGCACTGGAACAGGCTGCCCAGAGAGGTTGTGGAGTCTCCTTCTCTGGAGATATTCAAAACCTGCCTAGATGCATTCCTGCCCAACCTGCTGTAGGTGAACCTGCTTTGGCAGGGGGGTTGGACTAGAAGATTTCCGAAGGTCCTTTCCAACCCCCACCAGATTCTGTGATTCTTTAATATTTTATATTCGAGGCCTATTTTGTATTCTGTCTATAATGCATCTTGTCCAAAGACTCTATATATCTTTCTGAAACAAAGCCTTTCATCCTGGGACAGGTTTTCTGTTCAAGACAGCTGACATGACAGAGGATACACACATACTCTCTCTCCGCATGGAGACTTGACTTTTCTTCTCTTGCTTCCATTAAGACTACAGGAAGCTATGCAGGCTGCAAATACATGGAGGTTCTCCAAACATGGAAACAGTATAACTGGTCTTTCTCACTCTCACTAGATGGTGCTGCAGAGTAGTTTTCTGAAAAATAAATAAATAAACATAAACACAAAGCAAATTGTTCCCAGAAATTGCTGGTTTACACTTCACTTTTATCATTGGTAAAATAATGGAACAACTCTGTAGAAGGGAAAAAAATCATAGGTGATGTAGGTGTAAGGAAATTAGTATTCAAAAATAATTCAGATCTCTAAAGTCAAGTTCTTTACAGATTTTGGATGTCAAGTGGATTGTAAATTAGGGGATTAAAATGCTAGGATTATAATAAGAATGTTACAGCACAAATTTTGCATTGTATCTTACAGTATTCTGCAGTGGGAAATTATTCGTTCTTTCTTTCTATACCCGAGCTAGTATCATTGTAGAAGACCTCAACAGCATGGTGTCTTCCAAAGTTAATTATTTAGGATTCACAATTCGGCTTTCCTGAAGACAGTCTTTAAGATTTCTCTCTGAAATTCTCTGACAGGCCCAATCTAATCCTCAGTAACCACAAGAACATGACAAGGTTTTCATTCAGAAACACAGGAGGAGAATGAGCCTTCTGTAACATAATAGCTAAAAGGCTAGGACAGATTTCCAGCAACTGGGAGACTAAGATAACCTGTCTTCAGCCTGATGGGGTTCAAGTGGGCACAGCCCATCTCCATACAGAATGCCATAGGCTCGGGGAAAGAAAAGGGGAAGGGATGAGAGCACTCATTCCATTGCTGGGGTCACATCAGTGTACAGAGAGAAGAAAGGACTTGTGAGCTGTGGAGATCTTTAAGGTCCCTTCCAACCTAAACCATTTTATGGAGACTGGGCACAAAATACAGCTTCATTTTGTAGCTTATTTATGAGGGTATTCACTGGGAAGAAGTTTGAGGAAAATAAGAATCATTTTAGGTTCTGATCCAAACATTGCTTATGCCATTTTCGTTAGACTTAGATAAGATATGGAAGCTGCTGAGTGCAAGGACTAGTGTTCAGGCTTTCTGGAGGAGCAGCTCACCACTGATGGACACTCTCAAGCTCCTTCTTGTACTCTCAGTTGGGGTCTCTTCCCTGCCTTGCAGTTGTATCCCAGGAGCAAAAAAATAATTTCTGCCTTTTCCAATAGGGATGTGAAAGGAAAGGAGGGCCTTGGGGCTTACATATTAATTTCCGTAGACCTGTCTAATCCAGGGCTACAGGTAGATAGATGGGGGAAATCTGAGATACACATCTTTTTCTTTAGCATTTCTGATGACTGTGTCCTCTGTTTAGTATGTTGTACATGTCCATTCCACTCTGAGGTACCTAACTAACATACTATATAGGGAATACAGGTATTCCAGTTACACCCCATTCCAGTAACTGGGAACCTATCAAGAAAAATAAATGAAATGCTGATGAGAATATTTTAGTTGAAACACCAGAAAAAAATCCTGGCTCTAAATTGTATTTGTCTATGAACAATATTCCAAAAAGAAAAAAGTAATCTACTGGATCCCCTCCCCAGACAGCTTTTAAAATGAAATGCATCAAATCCATCAGACTAGCATTGTTTATTTTTTTGTTACTTCTGTTAACTCCTAACTATTCTGAGTACAGCTTACTGTACATCTCAGGTGTGACTCTTTTTTCGTGCTTGTGTTGTTGGTTTTTTTCATTTAGAAACATAGGATTAAATATTAATAAGCTATCTAGCATATCTATTTAGTAGCAATCTGACTGTCTATATTGAAATTAGGGTTAAAATCAGTTTAAGAAAAAATCACAGGATGTCTTAATATTTGTGGGAGGCTAAACATTAAGAAATATATTGCATATCTTTGAACAGGCACACAGGGGAAAAATGGTACATCCTTGTCCATACAATACCAATACAAATGCACACACAATGCAGGCATATGTAAAGCAGACGCACATATGTCTGGTGTAAGAATGACTACACAGAAGCTGATTTCTCCCCATTGCCTGTTTTAAATCTTATTCCATTAATTGCCAGCTGGCTGTGAGCTGGAAGAGGGCTGTCAATGGAAATAGCAAAAACAGATTCATCCCTTGATTTAATAAGGATGGTTCAGTACACATCATCTGCACTATGCATTTATTCATGCCCTTTTCTAATTGGTCTGTTCAAATTGCAGAAGATTACATAATTTTAGTTAAATTATATGAGAGGAAGAGAGAGACCAAATGAGAGAGGGAAAGGGGGAGAGAGATATTATTAATTTATATTTCATTTTAATTCACCTAAATGTAGTTAGATATTTTGAAATGTTTGAAGTTAAAATGAAAGACAAATGAGAAATCCTTTGATTTGCTTATATCTTAATTCCAAACAGCTATCACCCAGTGGAGTCTGGAACATAAAGAAAGCTACTTCATGTGTAAACTAAGAAAGACAGAGTGCATGCTGACATAAAAAGAATAAAAGGAGCAGTAGCTTCAAAATCTAAAGTTAGGGAAAAAAAAGATTAGGATTTTAATTGGCTCAGTGAAGGACTTGAACATTCACGCCAAACTATAACACCAGTTGTATTTTATGTGAAACCGGTCATAAGTATTTCTTCTCCCAGAATTACACCAAAAAAAAATCCATTCAGGTATTTCTTAAAGTCTTGAGGAGTAAAGTGCTTCAGTGACTATATGTTTAAAGGCACATTTAATCCTACTGCAAAACTGTTTGGTGAGAATGTAATTCTTGGGTTCTGAGCAGGATATTTGGCCAATGCTTTGTGTAAAAGATCCCTGACTTAAGCTGCAGACGGATCCTGGTTCATGTGATGAAAACTAAGTCAGACCCACCTTTCTCAACCCTCTAATATAGTTAAATACATAACATACTTAACCTGTGTATATGGAGGGAAAGAAGAACGTCACTTAAGGATGTCCATCATGTCCATGTGAGGAAAAGGCAAGGTACCAAGGCCATGACTGACCATAAAGGCAAGCTCCTTTCACTTTCATTTGTTCCTTCATTTGTANTAGAAAAGCAGCTTTGTTTGGAATACATATATCCCTCAGCTACTAGGTTTTAAATTTTTTCCCGTGTGAGAAAAACCTTTCTGCTCAATGGAGTGTTACCACTTTTTGCAAGACCTCCTTCCATGTTGGTGGGGAGCAGTACTGTACTACAGTTGGTCTTAGAAATATATGACAAAGTTAAAAATTTCCAAGATACTTTAGAGCTAAAGTAAAAAAAAATAAATAGTTAAATTCAAAATTTGAAGAACTAACCACATTATGCAACTGTGAAGTGGTTATTCTGTTCTATATGCTCAACCTTTCCAGAGAACCATGGGGATTTAAAATGCTGAAAGTATAACTTCAGAGGTAGTAAAGTCTTTGAGGAAATGCAGGAGATTTTCAACTACTTCCTAATAAAAACCCTATGATATTTAAGAATATTTGATAAACAGTTGAGATTTTAATATTCAGAAGACACAATGTTTTGTGTATTATTTTGGGTTTTGGATGGCATTTTTCTTCACTTCATTTAGGTGAAAAGGAAAAGCAATTTGAAATATCACGTTTGAAATGCCTTGTCCCCTGTATTCTTGACACATGTATGAAATTTTTCTCCTTTCTAGTATTTGGCTGTTACTTTGTCCAGTGATGATTAATAATTGTAGCAGAGTAACATTCCTTCTAAAATAAAATGATGAAGAATTCTGACAATTCTGTTGTCATTGATATATTTCAAAAGCAGTTGTCTTTTCAAACATACAGCAACACCTTCTCTGAACCATTCGGGTTTTCTGCAGATCTATGCTCTGCCTCATTTTTATGTAGAGTAAGAGACATATTTTTTTTATTTTAAATGAGGTTTCACAATTGCATGGCTACTTAAAAAGGTCCATTTGTACATCTACAAAATTGCAATACATAAAATACTCTGGTCATAAATTAATTAACTGAATGTAATTCCAATGTTAATATAGTTTTTATTTTATCTGGAAGCATTACTCAAGCAGTGCAGGTTTCTTCAGAAAAACCTGTTTAGGGCTTGGCAGAATGGAAAGCCAGAAATAAGAATTTTGTTTTGCTGTGCAGGATGCAGGCTTTGGTATAAACAGTGTGTTCCTTTTACACATCCTTCTTGCACACAGCAAGGTGTGACACCATTGATGTGTATGGCTTGTTTCAACAGGCCTTGATGTCAATAGGAGCTTTTCCATGTACTTAAATGGATGTAGGAAGAAGGTGACTGGTTACATATTTGCTGAATATATCCTGCTAAAGGACCCAAAGAATGGTTTACCAGCTGTTTTGCAGGATGTTGGCCTTTTTTTTATTAAATTATTTATTTTCCTGCGTGCCACAGCTTTAGGACAATTACCTAAAAGAGTCTGCTGCAGTGCCTGCAGGCCATAGCATACTCTACAGGATTCCCCTATAGACATTCCACAGGCAGAGGCCACACACTGCATAATTGGGCTGTAGTGAGTTACTTGCCACAGCAAATTACCCAGGGAAGGTGTTTGGCTTTCTATACCCAACTTTAAGAGTAAAATGTCTCTCAACAGAGACGAAAGGACTGTGTAAAGGCACAGGGAACTTTTAATTTGATTTTCATAGGTGACTGTAAGAGACCAAAAACTCCAGTTCATGAGTTCATTACACAGCTTTTGCCAGAACTGGCATATTGACTTTAGAGGAGGTATTATGGGGTTGAACTGCATCTAACCTCTGGGGAGGGCAGTGCTGCCAGGTCAGACCTGGTATGTTTGAGTTTGGGACTGTCTGCCTATACTCATCTGCATATAAATTTTGAAAAGACTGCCTTCTGCAGTTGTGAGAGTCCATTAAGTCACAAAAATATCAGCATTTATTAGAGAAAATCACACTTTGGGAAGGGAGGAGAAGCTGCAAGGAAACTTTTGATGGCAAAACACAAATCTGAAAAAGAACCCCATTTTGAAAGCCTGCCCTAGTGATGAGCAGGCGTGGAAAGTCTAATAGCCCTAATGTGAGCAGGGTTTGTCACTCAAGTCTCTCTGTGACTCTTACCAAATAGCAATGCCTCATTTCTCATTGAATTGTATCCTGGTAGTTTCGTGTGTCTCAAAACATCAATTTAATGATTCCAAAACCACCATGGGCATTGACTACAGCTTTTGGGAGAGCTGTAGCAATCACGGTAGCCTGGGGTAAAATGCATTAATTGCACTTCAGCGTTGCCTGATAATACTGCCATTTACATACATCCAAAATGTAGTTTGTTCTTTCATCAGTGGAAGGAAGACATAAGAAAGAGAAACAAAGAAAAGCTTGATCGGTGGTATGAAGTGGCATTTTCCTTTCATGTCCTTACTGCTTTTATCCAACAAGCAGCTCTCAGCCCTGAAAACAATGTTTCCCAAATGAGCTGGTCATTGGTGCATGATTGTGAATTAACACAAATTGCTAGCACATCAGGAACTGAAATCCTTTTTCCTGTTTTTCAGAGTTTGTAAAGGATAAAATCCTGGAGCCTGATGTTTTCCTGAGTGAGAAACATATCATCCTTCCGGAAGCAGACAGGCTTGTTTTCTGTCATTAAAATGGTCTGGAGAGAAAAAATTTAATTGTTCCTGTCTCTTCAGGTTTAAAATAGAACTCTGAAGCTGTTGCCATAACCTGCTGCACCTCTGTATCGTTTACTGTCAAAAGAACTCTACTTTCTGGAGCAAAGTTCAAATTAGAGAACATTATATTTAGAAAGGAAAAGGGTCAAAGTGTAAACTTTTTCTCCCTTGTTATTGTATCTTGAACTGACTGGAGTTTTACTGTGTTTTAACAGTTTTACAGATACTTGCTTGTTTATTATAACACCCCAGAAAAATGAAACACTAATGTACAAAAAAGCATGGAAATCTTTTCTTCGTTGGTTCTCTCTCTATTTTTGTTGACTTTTGGTGCCTTAGCTATTCTGTGTATTGTCTACTATTCTGTTTAAAATAAATAGAGGGATTTTTTTTAATTGCACATACATGTTTTTTAAATCCTCCTTTTCATTTGCCATTCAGTTATTTTTACAGAGTCCCTGACAAGGAGAGGACTTGCCAGTCTCTTGACCCCTACTGAGGTGAAGACAATCCTGAAAATGTCCTCTCAACCTCCTTACTGGTGGCTTATCCAAAAAAGAGGAGGCATGAGAACTGCAGTCTCCTGATTTTAAGAGAGAACTTGGAAGGATGGGGGTAGTTGTGAGATTAAAGAGGACAGACACTAGAAGGATGTTGCTGGACTCTAGGACCCTCTTTGTGTTCATAAAGTAGGGTTAGCTGAGGTGGTGGCTAAGTAAAGTTTCTGAGTTGACTTACACCTGCTTTGGCCACTCTTGAGTGAAAGTCATGGAAAGGTTAACTGTACTTAAGGAACTCATGGCAGGACTTCTGCTCAAGAAATTGTATTTTAGAGTCAAAAACCTACTATTTGATAACTGAGGTCCTTGGCAGAGAACTTTGTGAAGGTCCAGAACCCTTAATGTTTTATGATCCCTATCCATCAGTATTCAGTAAGGCGTGAAATGGAAAATACATCATCTGTAATGTTAAAAAGAAATCCTTGGTAGTGGATAAAGATGAAAAATCTGTCTCTTATTTACTGTAAAGCCCCCTTCCATGTCCTGGTAGTGTGCACATTTCTCATAGTGAAGCAAAACTGAGTTTGCTTTAATTTTATAACTGTTTTAAATTACCAGACATGTGAAAGCAGGATGTGATGTAAACAAGAACTAGGTCTAAAAGGAGATCCATAAAAGACATGTAGATTTGAGAACATTTTGACTGACTATATTTGACTTCCACATGATGACTTGCCAGAATTCATAACCTAGGTTTGTCATCCATGTTCCCAGTGCACTACATGCAGAGAGTGAAGTTGAGTGGGATATGCTGAGACCCACATACCGAGCAGAGCAGCTGCCTAACCTATATCTCACATCTCTGGTGGGGCATGCCTGTAGCATTCAGCAGGATATCTGTATAACGTTCAGTTGAGTTCCCTCTCATCTGAAGTATTTATGTAACGTGTTTAAATTTAGATGATCAGCTCACTTAAATATTTTCCTCACCCATCCCGTCCCCTAGAAAACTTAAGTATCTGTCTAGCAGCCGAAGGACTTGATCAGGAAACTGAAGACCTTGGTTCCTTCTCTGCTGGAGCACTGTGACACAGTTTGTGTGGTAAGATGCACAGGCAGTGTTCAAAGGGGATCAGAATTTCCCCTTGCTAGATGAATGCTCCTGTCACTGACCTGAAAGACTGACACTCTGCCTCACGTGCGTTCTTTTTCTCTGGATACCATTCATTTTAATTTTCTTTCTTCATTGCAATAGTATCAGCTAAAAAGAAGACAATAATCTTAAATAAGTCACTTTAAGCCTGATCATTAGGATAGTGGAAAGGCTGAGGATAGTCAGGACAGATCAGACTGAGGACTTGGATTATGTATAACTTCACACTCCTTGGGTGAATGGGTTGCCATTCTCTAGATGTGCTTTTGAATGGAATTGTCTACGCATGTTGTGCTTTTTTTTGGAACTCATTATATAGCAGACAAATTCTGGAAATCCTGTCAAGCTAAGACTTTCATAGAACATATATGAAGCAACATTTGGTCCAAAAGTGAGTCTCATACCATGCAACTTTAGGTGCTACAATACAGGTCTTTATAAAGCTAGTTGTCTAGCATTGATGAAGATGGAGTTACTACAATCAGTGGAGAACAGAGAGCAAGCCATTTAATCTTGAAATTTGACACAAACATTTAAGGAATTACACTGGTGAAATCTTACCTTCTTCAGTGGCTGAGAAAAGCTTTTGTGGAATGCTAATCTTTCACTTAGGAAGCTGAGTATCACCTAAAACCTAGTAAATTTTAGGGGACTATCAGATTTCTAACCAGAGTGTGCAGTTAGCAAAGCAACATTAGAATGCAAAAAGGTAAATGTCTACTTTGTGCTAGTTGTTTAGACTCCTGTTGTCAGCAGAAAACAGAAGCAGCTTACAGGGTTACCTATCAACAGTTCAAACACACACCTGTTACGGGTTAGGTTCACAGGCATTCTGGAGTTTCTCCCTTTCTCTCCATTCCCTTTAGACATCATAGATAACTAGTTTGCAATATATACCTTTTGCACGGCAAAAATTGATTGCAGTCAATCTGCTTTCTTTGCCCTGTCTTGAAACCAATAGTCTGTGAGCCAGGTCTAACCTGGAAGTCACATTGCAGTGGCTGCCATGCCAAAGTGCTCAAAATTTTAAGCTCTGCTGAGTGGCAAAGTTTATTAGCTTGGGCTTGGTGCCACACTGACGCAAATATGCAGCATCTAGCTAACTCAGAGGGCAGACAGGGAATGCTTGGATCTGCCTTCAGAGGGCCTTGCTGACATATTCTTATAAGTGTTAATGGGAAGGCATGGGTAGTAGTGTCTTTAGTTCTACATCACTGGAGTTAGGGCTGTGGAAAAAAATATCCAAGTGCTTGAAAGCGATTAGGCTGGGAGAAGTGGGAAATAGCTGAGCTTCAGACCATGACATAAGGTAGTCTACAGAAAGCTATTACTAGAATTATTGCATAGAATACTAAAATTAATGCTATTGCATTCCTGATTCAAGATACGTCACTATTGAGTGTGGTCTTTTGCAATTTGGGTTGTTCATGGATGCCCTAATCGCTGCAGGAGTACTTTCCCATTTACTGTGGTCAGGGTACTGCAACTCTTTCATGCACAGGCCTTGCTATCTGTCACCCACATTTCTGTTGCTTTGAGATAACTTTAATGTATACAACTGTGTGTAGGACTACCCACTTAGAAAATAAAGATGAGGCAGAGGGTGGATGCTATTTATTATTTGATGCATGAGTCAAGCTTCCCATCTTTACTCTATAGGTATAAAATACAAAATATGATATACTATACAACAATATATATACTATAATGGAGCAAGTCATAAACAAAGGCATTTACATTTTTGGAAATTTTTGGACCTGAATAAACACTATGTTACTCAAGATAGGTTGATACAGGTTCTTATTTATGGCATACTATGTTGTTTTGTCATATGCAAATTGCTGGGTGTGTAAAAATTGTTATATTTTATGTCATCTATTTTAAAGTACTCCAGAATAGGTGCTTAATAAATTAAACATAGCAGTAAGTGCATTTTGAATACGTGAATGTTGTGCTTGCTTAACCCCCTGCCATAATGCCATTTATAATATATCAAACTCCTTTTCAGTTATACTAGTAATTTATCAAAACCAAAATAAGCTGCTTTAATGTGGTCAATAAGTGCAACTGAATTGTGGAAAGGAGTTTCTTATGGTTCACTAAGTTCAAATAACTTCCAGGACAACAATATTGAAATCTGTTTCATTAATTCCTAATCTTGAGTTTGTATCCCCACCTATGAATTTACACTTTGTTGCCAACTCACTTAACATCTTAACTTGAAAGCTTACTCTTTCAACTAGTCACACATAAATGTTTATGAAAAACTATTCACTATGATTTCTTTACATGTCTATAAACTTGATCTATATCATCCCTTCAGCTATTTAATTTTCTCTTAAATTTCCGTTTCTCTAAATTCCTTCCAATTCTACAAATTTAAAATGTGAATACAGACCTGTCATGTGAAAATCACTGTTTATCTCCCATTAGTGGAAGCTACTTTTATTATGTAAAATATGGATATTATTCCTTATGTTTCATATGTGTCTGATATGTTCCTGGGCTGATTCAAAACTTCATCATTTGTCCTTTGGAATCAATGGGAAAATCTCCACTTATTCTTCATTTTATTAGATTTTCACTAAATCTATTTAGTATTTTTTTTTATATGACTAATCTAAGTTTGTGTCAGTATTTCATTTCTCAATGCTTTTAGAAGAACATTATTCCATACCATACAATATAAAAAACACGTGTATAAAAGCACTTTCCTCTCAGTAGTGAAATGAAGTCTTTATTCAACCATATTGATAGAGAAAAAAAAAATCTCTTTTTCACTGACTTGCTGAAATCATAAGTAAACTGTGGCACTTTAAAATCTTAAGTACAGAGGGCATCTGCTTTCCTGAAGGGCAAACAAAAGGTGGAAGGTTAAATTGTTCAAAGACCCATATTCCATAACAGGAAGAGTCAGGAGTCTCAACTCTCAGGTCTCTGCTTGAACCACTAGACACAGGCCCACCTATAGTTCAACTTTCTGTCAAACCTTGTGTCTGTAATTAATCTTTTGTTTAACACAAAAGAAACTCCCTATAGACACCTATGATTTATTTCCTGGAATCCCACCTTCTGACCCTTTCCTGGAGGTCCTTTGCAACTTGAAATAATTTCACTTTATGCATCAAAGACATCATTACATTCCTTACTGATGAGACGTCATATACTTGCAGACACTAGTAATTTCTTACATGTCATGGCTCAATAGACCTAGCAAAATGAAAAAAAGTCAGGAAACTTCCTTTCTAGTTTTCAGCAACATGATACACAAAGGCATCTCTGTATATAAAATCAACCTTATAAGTATGTACAGATCTTCAGGTATTTATTACTAAAAGAAGAAATAAACTGATAAAACTTGCAGTGTCTCATTCGAAATCATAGTGTAAACTTTTTTGCCAGGTAAAGCAAGACTTAAGGAACACTAACGTGCATATTTTATACCTATGTTCAGTGCTGTGCACCTGCTTGCAATCCTGAATGAGAGCTGATGGGTAAAATGAAGAGAGTTTCAGGAGTGTCTGGGGCATGTATTAGGAAATCTGAAAGCTTCAGACAGGTCATCCAAATCGATATGAATGTCAGGTTGTTCTTAGCAAAGGGCCAGGTTTTGCTAATGCAGTGTCTAAAATGCTCATGCAGAGGTTAGGTTTTCCAATTCAGACTTCAAGTTTTTGGCAGGGCAATTGTGGGGAACTCCCTTGCAGCTGTTTCTACCAGACTTGGCCTGTGGTATATGGTTGAATAAAGGACTACAGTTTCCACTGCAGCTTTCAGAAAGTAAATGTTCACTTAGAAAGTATTGTTTATAATGCACTAAAGACTATTTAATTTATGTGGTGCTGTTGTTGATTCTAAAACCTCCATCACAAGAAATGAATGCAACTGTTCATAATAAAGTACATTGTAGAAGTCATTTTCTATCTATCTACCATGAAATCTTTAAAATATCTTCTCGTGTAAGAGCTGATCTAACAAAACCAGAACAAAATCAAACTTGCTTTAAAATACTTTATATTTGTCTGAAGTGTAGCATAGTAACAAACGCACCTTACTGCTGTGAAGTGTCTGATTAAATCTGAAAACCACCGTGATCCTAGATGTCAAATCGATAGAAAAATAGATAATTTCCATAATAATGTACATTTTTGTCAAGTATAGTTCAAAGCAAATCAGAAGGTAGAAGGTTTTAACAGGGATCATTCCAGAGGATGCTGGCAACACAATCCATGATCCCAGACACAGATTTATAAAACTTTCAAGTAAGGAAGTAACCCCACTGAGGTGGGTTTTTATTTTGCACATGATTCCTAAAATGTATTTGTGGATGGCCTTACACTGTCATTTTACTTCTTGCTGCTGAAGATACAAACTGAATGATGGATTAGAGAGGACACACATTTCTCATTCTGTTTAAGAGTCAAAAACATTCACTATTCATGCATTCTCAATTCATTAATCTATCTGGATACTAATTTGCATGCTTCGTTCAAGGGAGAAAATCTAGTTGGTGGTATATCATTGTTTTTCTAAAGGTGCATGAATAATTTGTAGTGATTGAATTCCTTCAATAAATTAGATTTTTTTTTGTGTGTTACAAAATGTCAAGACAAAGTCACAATTTTATATGCAATTCCCAGTAAAAATATTAGCCTAATTATTTTTCCATCAGTAGTTCCTCTAATATTCAATAGTCAAATTTTGTTGGAGGTACTTGATCAAAGAAAAGGTCATAAAGTTTTGTTTTCTCTTCATAAATGAGCCTTCTTAAGAAACTCTGTATTCTGCCTGTCACATCTCTTCCTCTTACATGACAGATTTGTGCAGATGTAAGGTGTGTGCTGTCACGTTTTTGAAGATAATGTTTTTGTTCTGATCCTATTGACTGAAACTGGAAGAGCTGGAGCAGAAAACAAAAACCTGTTCCCAGTTTCCAAGGATTCAAATGGTTTTCCCCATGCAAAAAAAAATACTATTCATTCCATGATACTGGACTTTCAGATCAGGCTTATCCTGAACAGTCTTGACCAAATCCCTGAAATGTAGACAGTTTATTTGAAGACCATTATAGAGATCATTCAGATCAATAAATATTTTCGTAGTGGTAATACCATGAACTTATTTTAGAGGTGAAATTTGTGAGAGTAGCACAAAAGCCCCATCCCCAGAAAAACCACAACTACTTTCAAAAACTCTGTTTTACAATGAAACTGCTTTTCAGGAAATAAACTGGCGTGTATTCCTGCCAGATCTTTTCAATGCAACTTTCAAACCACTTAAGTTGTGGTTCTGTTTAATCTCACTAAATGGAAAAACGCAGGGAAAAATGAAGATGAAAAGATAATTTAGGTTACCAGCACCTCTTTCCATTTGGCTACTGGGACCTTTTGGAAGTGAAAACAAAAAAAAACAGGATAAAGAAAGATTTCTCAAAGACTAGCAAAATTTCTGATAGAGCTTTCATCTGTTAAGTAGTTAATCAGTTCAAGACTTAGGTAAATTAATTTCTCAGGGATTTATAGCTGATCATTCCCTATAGATAAAGCTGGTCTTCTTAACCAAAAACATGGATGTGATTTTACAACTTTATTATGGAAATGGCTGTAGCTCCCACTGTAATTACTGCTTGGTCTTTTATAGACATAGCCTCCAGAATGTTTTACAGTAAGATGCTTCATCATGCACTGTGTAAGGCAATTCCACTTTTCTTTATGTGTTCCCATGCTCTCCGTTTGGCAATTACTTTCAGTTCATGGGGATTATAAGGTGTCAAACCTATTATTTTTTACAAAAGAAAGAAAAAAAAACCAACAACAAAAAGGAATAGATCTACTGATATACCCATGTTATAAATGCTCACATTACCTTTCACGGCCTCTTAGTGCATTGAGCTAAACCCACATTTTTTGCTATTCTTTGTGAAACTCTCTTGGGCTTTTTACATACCTGCTCACTTAGCTAGACTCCCCTGTGATCCTGGGCTTCAAAGCTTGGTTTTATGAGGAAACCACACTGTCTCCCTGTCTCGGTGTGCAATCTTTCCTGTCACCCACTCTGGGGGCCTGCTGAGCGTGGCTTGCTGCACACAGATTGTTTGTGAAGCTGCCAAACGGAAGCCAGCAGCTCAGCTCAGCTGAAAGAGATAAAAACAACATTATTTCATAGCTATAAAAAAACACAATAGACTTGTAAATGGTGCCTTGTACAAACAGGGTTTTTCTTCAGGAAAAGAATAGCTCCTTCAACGGAGACTGAGACATCTGTATTGTTCATTCACCTCTTGTGCAATGAGTTGCTATTAATAGCTCTGCATTAGAAAATCTTGCTATAAATAACATCTGAAACCCACTTCCATAATACCCTTTGTCCTTGATATGCCTTCATTGGGACATTTGTATATTTACCATGAACAACAGAACAAAACAACTTTGGATAAAAAAGGCTATGACTATATTCGATGATTCAGTTCCTGGGATGGCTTTCGTTTGGTGGGGGGAGGACAAGGGAGAAGAAAGATATAAACAATAAACATCTCTCTGACTTTTCTCCAATATTCTAGCTAGACTAACAGGCAAACAGACACAGCTTGACAGACAGATGATTGTCTTATCAACTGTAACCGTCTTGGAAAGAGTATATCCAATTCTCCTAAAATAGCTAATTAATTGGGAACTAGTCCCTCTGTTCTCTTGATATGGGAACTTTTCACAGCAGATGGTCTGTTCCATGATACAAACTACATATTAGTTTTCACATCTTCCTGAAATGGAAGACATCACTTAACAAGCCTTTCCAAATGAATGGTTCCAGTAGGAAGTGGTTGATGGTTTATCTCGGCAGATAAAGATTTGACAAGGTGTTTTAGAAATTTAATTTGTTCTTCTTTTGAGTCTTTTAGTTTGCATATTGGTTTAGTGGTATGTCTTTTATTACTTGTTTTCACCTTCAAATATGAGGAATTTCCTTCTCTCTGGTTTTATAGACAGTAATGCTTATTGCAAAAATGAAGCTAAAGGGACCAGATTTTAAACAAGCATTTTCCTTAGTTGTGTCCATTAAGTTGCTGTTAATCAGAAGGCAAAAATGCTGTAAATGTCTGTTTGGCTATGAACTTAGGTCTTCAGGCTCTTGTTTCTTGCTAAATTTTAGCTTCATTGTACCTTCTTTACTGTATGTCTCAAAGGAGGCTAGATTTTTTTTAAAAAGTAGAAATAAAAAAATTGAGAACATGATAAGAGATGTGACTACTGTTATTCATGTCCTCACAAGAAAGGACAAGAAGAAAACAGTTTAATTTGGAACAAGGAAGATTTTCCTTCTGTCTCCTGAAATCAGTTTTGCCTTCATTCATGCACAATGCTCAGTTCACCTTTCATTGCTGGATTGATCCTGGGTTTACAGGCTTTGATTGACATATCTCTGACAAAGCTCTCCACAAAATCAACACTAACTTGTGCTGCAGCTGTTTGTCACAGCTGTTTCATTTTTGTGGAAGGAAATGCTCTTCTCATTCTGCTTCCTTCCTTTCAGCTGGCTTCCTACTTCCAGGATCGTAAAATATTTTACCCTTTTTATTCACTCCAGTGGTTTGGTAACTCATCATGGTTCCTCCAGATGTCTCTGCTGTGCACCTAGAGGAAGCATGTCATTGTATAAGGGTAACAAATTTGAGAAAGATGATACACTTCCGGAGCATGCCTCCTTTTTTGCTTATATATTTTGAAAAATAAATCAGCTGGGTACCAGATCCCACAATGGTACAGCAAAGCAATACTGTAGCTCCATCCTAGGCTTTTATCCCTGTTTTGTAAGAGGTCCCACTTGCAGAGGCATGATGTATAATGTTAAAGCAAAACAGTGTAGTAGGGATAGTATATGTTATTTTATCTCTTACTCCTTCAGGTGATTCAGTTTGCAAGCATCACATTTCTGTAGAGCGGCATTTCTTTTCCAGATGTTCTGTAGTGTGTGTGTGTGTCTGTGTGCATGCATGCAAGCGCCTGTGAAAATATGCTTCTTCAATACCTCTGTCTGTACTGCAGCTCCATGGTACCAAGACTATCTACAACTCAAGTAGGCTAGGAAATCACAATTCCTTCTTTTCACCTACCTATGGCATATGTAGCTAATAATGTAATGGCCGTGTCTAATTTAGTAGTTCAATGTTATTTGTGTAACTGTTCAATGTTATTTGTGTAACTGTTCAAGATGCCCAAAGATGTACTCATCTTTGGGCAATGCATGTATCTGACTGGTTGAACATGAGTAAGAAGTAACTATGTGAAAAGAGACCACACCAACATTTTGCTCAGCAGAGACAATCGGGTGTTAAATGAAGGCATTCAGCTAAATCACGTGAGATGTTACACAGATCTTCAGATGTGGGTATATGCTAAATGCAGTATCTTTGTGAGCTTTGACCCTTTCATAATTAGCTACTAGATATGTGGAGTCTGGGTCTAACAGCTACATTTGCTCTTGCTTAATTTAAACTAGGCAACTGGCAATGTTGAATAGCCTCTGGCCAGGCCTACCATTAACAGAGATAACTCATAATAATTATTGTAATGATGCATATGGGTTTTCTAGCAATAGAATATAATTTGCCATGCTGTGCATGACGATAGAGTGGGATATTCAAGTCTAAAGTCTATTTGGAAAATTTATTAAGATCTCAGTTCTTGAAATCATTACTAGATTATGAATAATTTTGCACAGAAAGATAAAAAAAAATATTCTTTGTTTCCCATTATCCTAAGAAAGCCCTGCTCTGAAGGAAGCAAATTGTTCCATTGCAGATAAGTAATTTTCATCACAGTAATTTTTAGTCTGAACAAACTGTTCACTTGAAACAGCTACTGTTGCATTGCTATAAGTGATCTTCATAATTTTTGTGACTCTACACCTGAATAATGTTGATTCTACATTATACATTTGAATTGTGCATTGTAGTTTTCTTTAAACACTTGAATTCATGTAAACAAAGGTAATCAATTAAAAATTTGTGCTTTAGTAAATAATACCAACTCTTTGTGATAGGATCCTATGGCTGCTGACCTTGTGATAGACATATATATTGGTAAAGCATGAAGGCATGATTCTGGTACACTAGAAATAGATGTTTGTGGATATTGTAAGTAGCTAGGGTCATAAAAGGATTTCCAAAGCAGACAGCTTGTCTCTGTTTGTTTAAACAAAATAGAAAAAATATTTCCAAAAGAAATCAAGCAGTGATGGTAAACTGATATTGCAAAGTTTTATTTATTATCATCAGCCAAAATTCTTTGCAGATTTGTTTTTGTGGGAACTAAAATCTATTAAAGATCTTGAAGAAAAAAGAACTCTTCAGTGAAACATTCTGCTTTTTCTGAGACTATGGGTGATACTAAATATTGAAATCAACATACAAAATAAAAGTATATAGAATATAAATAGAAGCTTTGTTTTATTGCATGAGATAAATACTTCTTGGAATGAATTCAGGAGGATGTATTATTCATGAACTGTAATGCACAAGCAAGTTATCTAATTTTCTCAAGTAAATATTGGTAAACTTATTTATGTTGCATGCTGTAGCTAAATAAAAAGGTTCTTTTGAAGAATCTAAAAAATCACTTTTTAGGATTATTTTTACATCTCATATTGGGAGAATGGACACCTGGGTTATTATGAATCCGTACTTCTAGGGCTTTGAAGAAGCCATAAACCCTAAATTAATCTAAGGTAGGTTTACACTGGATTTTAAATGTCACATTTTAACACACCTTATTGTTATGCAACTTGGACTCTCCTGCAATGTGTCACCACATCATCCAAATCCTGAGACATGTTAGAAGATGATGGACCTCTTTTCTAATCTGTGTGCCTAAATTTATTTTTTAGGGAAACCAGTGGAAATGAAGAGGATGAATGGTAAGCATCCAGCCTCTGCATCTACATCATGCCCATGACTGCATAGTCTGTACATGCTTCTCACAGTCTCATGGTTTATATCTTCTAGAAAAAGATCCTTTCCTCAAGTTCCAAATCTCTTGTTTCTCTTCCATGGCAGAATATGTTATTTTTCTTTGTTTTCAGCTTTGTCATTAGCGATCATGATAGGTATAAAACTGCTCACTGTGTGAGATACTCTGGCAGCAGGTCCCCTACCAGAAATTTCCCAAAATTTCAGGAATGCCAAATTTGAAAAGACAGATAATAGTACATAAAAGTATAGAAGGCAGAATATGAATCTCTAAGAAAAGAGAAAGTTATTCCATGTGGACTGGGGGTTGTTTCTCTTTACCAAAATCTTACAGAACCCCAGAGAGATCTCTGTTTACAGTGTAGGTAGAAATACCTTTTCCTTATCAGGCTCATCCAGAACTTTGTGTTCATGCATTAAAAAGACTATTTTGAGAGAGGAATGATTAGCTTCTCTTAATTCTTTTTTCCTTGCCTATGCAGGCTTGACTTGCTTACCTGGACAGAAGGAGGCACCTCAGTGTCTGTTTTAATTGTCCTAGGATCACCTCAGATAGTAAGTCCACCCAAAAACCTCTGCAGGAGTGTGTCTGGTGTTGACAGATTCCAGACTATGTTTCAAAACATCTGATATTTTGATTAAAAGTCCAGCAAATGGAGAGATGTAAGCCTTGTCATTAGAAATAACAATTAAATTAAAGAAGGAAAAGTTACTGAGGGGGCGGGGGAGGAAGTGAAGTCTTATAAACCACCCTGAATACTCCAGAAAGCAGAAAGCAAATAAAAAATAATAGACCATTGGGGTTTTAGAATTTTTAATACAGTTTTGTGTTTTTTTAGAGTCTTACTAATGACTTTTTGAACAGTTGGCCTTGTACCCACTTTCTCTAGTTTCCGGTAAAATGTTCAGGTAAACCAAAAGTGTATTAACTTCCAGGATATCTGAAATTATCAGTATAGCCATCTTGAAGCTTTATTTGCTATGCAGAGTATTTGTGATGCAATGTAAGAACTAGTAAGTTCTGTGGAAAAAATGAGAAATTGAGATACTTGTCAGCATCTTATGAGTTTAGTGCTCTGGCTCTGCATTAAGGCCATGGGTGAATAATGGGAGTCTAACTGAAAAGGTTATCTGCAGATAGTGGCAACCATCTGATTTATAAAAGAAAGCTTTAGATATTAGCCTGTTACAGTGTTAGTATCTAGCTTGTCAGCTGAGGAAATGTTACCTTTTTAGGTCAATTGTGTGAGATTCAACAAGGCCAAGTGCTGGGTCCCACACTTGGGTCACAACAACCCCATGCAGTGCTACAGGCTTGGGAAGAGGGGCTGGAAAGCTGCCCCAGAGAAAAGGACCTGGGGGTGTTGCCTGACAGCTGGCAGGCCGTCATGAGCCTGCAGTGTGACCAGGTGGTCAAGAAGGTCAACAGCATCCTGGCCTGTATCAGGAATAGTGTGGTGAACAGGACTAGGGAAGTGATTGTCCCCCTGTACTCGGCACTGGTGAGGCCCCACTTCAAATACTGAGTTCAGTTTTGGGCCCCTCATGACAACAAAGATATTGAGGTGTTGGAGCATGTCTAGAGAAGGGCGATGAAGCTAGTGAGGGGTCTAGAGCACAAGTCTTATGAGGACCCGCTGAGGGAACTGGGGTTGTTTAGTCTGGAGAAAAGGAGGTTGAGGGGAGACCTTATAACTCTCTACAACTACCTGAAAGGAAGTTGTAGGGAGGCAGGGGTAGGTCTCTTCTCCCAGGCAACAAGCGATAGGACAAGAGGAAATGGCCTCAAGTTGCACCAGGGGATGTTTAGCTTGGATACTAGGAAAAATTTCTTCACCAAAAGGGTTGTCAAGCATTGGAACAGTCTGCCCAGGGAAGTGGTGGAGTCACCATCCCTGGAGGTATTTAAAATGCAGATGTGCAGATGTGGTGCTTAGGGACAGGGTTTAGTTGTGGACTTGGCAATGTTAGGTTTACAGTTGGACTCAATGGTCTTATGGGTTTTTCCCGACCTAAATGATTCTATGATTCTAATTGCTAGTAATTATTTTGAGGCCAGATATGTACAAAAATTGTTTGCAGAATTCATAGAAAGGTCTGTTGTAATGAGACAGTAATTACACATTATGACACACAACCTATGTTGTGTATCTCTGCTGGTCTTTAGAAGAACAGTACTCTGCATATGCAGGAATTTGACGCCCCTCTGAAGCATGGAGCTGGGAAAATCAGGGCGCTGTTCTGAACTGCTTGGTAAATGTGAGCTAGAAGTAGTACTTGCAGGCTTGGACTATGCTGATACTGCTACTGTGGTCTGATAACAAAGTTTTAGTGAAAAAAGGCAGTGCCACCAGCTTCAGAATAATAGTACATAATGACAGGAAGAGGAAGGAAGGGAAAGAAGACAGGGGGGGAAGGAGGAAATTTCTATCTTAGTTTTTTCTCTTTGTTTTTGTATCTCCTATTAAAATCTTTCCTACTTCTAATACACTTTTTTGGCTTCTTGCAATTACCTCTGCCACTTTTTCATTTACTCTGTTTCCCTAGTTCCCATTTTTCCCAGTGTATCATGTCCTATCTCCTGAAGGCAGCTGAAGAGAAAAATGAGTGGGATTTTCAAAAGTTGGAAGAACTATTACTCCAATTGCGTATTCTTTGTGTTGCCTTTTATAAGGCTTATAGGATTTACCGCTCACCACGATCTATTTATGCACTTTTATACATACTCTTTTATTTATGCACACACATGAACATAAGAATACCCCATTTATAAATGTGTTGAGTTTTTAGAATGCTCAATAATATCAAAAAACTGTAACAAGCAAATATCTCAAATATGTAGACTTTGTTCTCATTTTCTTCTTGCAGTAGTTTTCTTTTAGTATATTTTTTCATTTCCTTGCAACTTCCTGTATTTTTATAGATATTTGTTTACTTCTGAAAGTGTTGTCTTTATATAAGTTTTAGAATAATTTTTCTTAGCAATAATTACTGTTTTTTATTTCAATATCTAAGCAAGTTATATTGAAGATTGTTCTTTAGTTCTGTTTCATTTTTCTTGTAAGGCTTTATACAGCTCCAATACAACAGCATGTGCTATCACATATTCATCTTCCAAAATTGATGATGCCTTTTGCACTTTCCAGAGTTGCCTTAAGTTTTGGTGATGCCTTGACATAGTACATGTTACATGTAAGAGCTACAGACAGAGTTACATATCAAACACACAGTGAGTTCAGATGGCACAACCCAGTAGTCCCAGCCATTTCCAGTTAGATATGTGGTTCCTGTGAAATCAAACCTCTGAACTGTGACAAATTTCTCTGCTTTCTGATTTCTGTTTTGACAAACCTACTACCACTGAACTGCATTGACGTACTTTCTTGTAAGTACAGAAGGCTCTGAAAACATTTGCACAGTAAGAAACAATAGTTGTAAATTGAACCCGTATTGCTGAGCAAAAAGCTTATTTTATATAAAGGATTATATTCATTTCGACTTTTAGAAGATTTATAAGCCCAACCCCCCTCAGAATTCATGAAGAGAAAATGCAAGGGTGATGCTTAAGCTAATTTCTTTTTAATGAATTCACATATTTTATGTGGGTGGGCCAAGATAAAGACCCTGTGTATATCTATGCAATATATATTATAATATCATTATATTATAATATCAATTGACTCTCAGATTTACAAGTGTATGCTTTTACAAGTGTGGGCTTAAGAAATTATTCCCTCTGTGCTGGCCACCAACTACTACTGGAATGTGTAGTATGTTCTTGGAGATTCTTAGTCTGGTCAAAGAAAATTTGGGGGGTGTTGTATTATTTTAGGTGGTGTTTTCTAGACCACAAGTTAAAAATGACAGAAGACAGCACTTCTCGACAGTTCATGAAACTTCCTACTGAGTTTATAGCCCAGCCTCTTGTTCATTCACTGCAGAGATGTGCATTGGTGAATCAGTGAATCAGTACTCAATAGCACGAATAAGAATCCTAGAATTTGACCCCTTCTGTATCTATATGGTTCCTGTTGATGATGACGGATGACAGATGTTTAACATGGCAAAGAATATAGCCATGTCGAGCTGCAAGAGAATTCTAGTAGATAATTATTTAAACTCTTTTGAAATTCTCCAAAGACATACTACTCGCTGTAAAGATAAGCATTTCTCTTTCAAAGAATAAGAAACATAATTTTGTACTGGAAATTTTATACAAAAGTGGAAAGTAAATTTGTCCCTTAAGACCAAATGTGACCTTCATTATTGATCTGTGATAAATTCCTCCTCAGTTGAAAAGTATATTAAAATATTTAAGCATCTGTACATTGTTGTTCTTTCTTCTGCTTCCATCGCTCTACTTAGGCTTGTGGCTCTGAAAAGCAGTAAGGTCTATGTGGCGTCTTGGAAAACCAAAGGAGGAGAAGTTAGAGACATGGCTAACTTAAATGTCATTTATACGTACAAACATCAAAAAGAAACAGGTCAACTCCTTTGTCCATAAGTATTAGACCAATATCACTGCCCTAAGAAACAATTTGGCCTCATAAAGTGGTTGTAATCAGACACAATTCACAGTCCTTTCTGCCCCAAGCCCTGATATAGCCAGACACTAATACCAGTTCCATTACTTGTTCCAGCACTGTAAACTTGCTTGGACAACAGGAAAAAAAGGATGTGTGAGAATGGAAAGCAAAATGCACTTGTGCCGTATGTCTGAGGGCCTCTTAATATGGTCTTGACTGGAATCTGGAGCCTATTGTCCAAGGTGCTTAACAAATAGTAGGAGACAGTCCTTGTATTAATTCAGAGGCGTACAAGTAACCCATTGGCCTACACATGACACTTGACAATTTCACCCCTTATTTTCCAAAGAATTTTCTTAATGAAATGAACCGTTAAGACCAGTGCATGAATCTGAACTGTATATAGCACACTACCTAGCACTGCATTTTAGAGCATGAGAGATGTGAACATGTTCAGGCATCTGTGAACAGAAATTGCAAGTTGTGGAAAATAAACCCCTTTGTCCTAAAGAGCTTTCAAGCAATAATTCACTCTTATAGAAAGGTCTTTCCTAAGGTCATGCTACTTTTATTTCATAATCCCAGAACACAGCAAGGAAGTGAATCTGGACACGACCTCTTTCAACTCCTGTTCATTAGAGCAGATGATACAAACAACACAGGCCTTTCACTGCGAGGCCTGGGAACAAGCTGAAATTATGGCATAATCGCGCCAACAAGAGAAATCTATTGAAATGGAAGCAGCGTAGCTTATTAACGTGTGCTTTTGTTGAAGTTATCTTTACCTAGAATGAGTTACTGTATCATTTTGAACAAAAAACTGGACTCAGATAAAGCATACACTAAGTAATGTGTTTCTCTACTTAAATGATAATGTATATTATAGTTCTTTTAGTTTAGTTGGCTGTTTCTACCTAGCCCCATTATTTCAGTGAGACTAACGCTATTTCACAATGAATAGCATCAGAAGCAGGCCATGGAGCTCAGGGAAGCCAAAATCTTCCTTTCTGTTTATATATAAACAGACTGAGTCAGTCCTTGCTTCAAAAAAGCACAGAGTTTACAGGCAGACAACACAAGGTAACCAGAAGAGATTTAGGTGACAATTAATGTGATCTCAAGACAGGTAGACCCTGTAGTGTATTCAGGCACACTTTGTGTTAATTCAGTGTATTTTCCATGCTATGGTAAACGAATGAATGTCTTGCAGACTGCCGCGTTAGATTCCATACACTGTGAGTAGTGCCAGCTTAATGCAATAGTTTGACTTTTTAGATGGTGTGTGTCCATCTTTCACTGTAAATCACTGAGAGAACAGAGAGAAGGTGGCTGAAGGGCAGAGCAAAACCAGAAAGCAGGTAAGATTATTTTCAGTTTATTCCTGAAAAGTGGTGACAGAAATGTGAAGCACTTTTAGCTAAAACTAAGGAAGTGATCTTTCTTTTGTATGAAACAGCGAATTTTTTACCTGTTTCAATTTGCTGTAGGTTAGAAGCACTGTTACGGTAAAACACCGGGGACGTATTCATTTCCACAGTGTAAAATTATAGAAAACTCCTGAGTCCAGAAAGCGTGCCAGAGTAGCGTTTGCATTGGCACAGGACAGATATCGCTTCTCTTTTTGTTCTTGGAAAATGGCACAAAGAGACTGATCCTGTGCATCATGCACTGATTCTCAAAGTCTTCTCACACTCTGTGGGAAAACATGCAAGCTGGTGGTTTACCCCAGCTGCATTAAGCAGCGTGGTGCCGAGTGCCATGGTGTAGCACCAGTCTGAGCTAGCACAGTCGTTCAGTGCACTGCAATGCCAGAAGAAGGAGGCACTAGATCATTCACCATAGCGTTGTTTTGGGCTAAACCTTGGAAGATCTCTCTGGGAGACTTATCAGAGCCACACTGTACCTTTAATCTCAAGGTAGGGCAGGTTCTGCTAGTTTGACCATTTCTGAACCCTGTGTTATCACACTGCATGGATAGGATAAGGTAGGATAGGATAGGATAGGATAGGATAGGATGACGATTTGCTCTCTTTCAGCTTCAACACTGCCTAAAGAGACAAAAGACCTGACAAGTCTTTTGATACATCTTTTGAGTATTTGCTATCTTTTCTATATACAGTTTTTGAAACATGGTGTATGAAATTCTGGAAGGTGTAGCATAGGAAGAAGGTTCACTTTTCATTTGAAGTGAGGCATCATTAGAACTCAGCCTAAGAAAACTTTCAGTATGTTTTTTTTCCTCTTTGTATAGTAAATAATTGCTAATGGCAGACACAGCTATATTAGTGGCTATTAGGTAGGGTTTTTTTGGGGGGTGGTGTCTGTTGAGGTTTTTTTTTGTTGGGTTTTTTATTTGTGTTCAGGGTGGTTTTTTTCATCAACAGACAGATTCTTAGGCTTTTCATTGCTTGCAGAACATCTGAAAAAGAAAAGGAAAGACAAACTATAAAAAAGTTGATTCTGCTACTGTCTTCTGTGTACCTACCTGATGGGTAAGATTTGGGGACAGATGATACAGGATACATTTTAGAAAGCACAAAAATAGCTGGGCGAAAGATTTTGTTGTGCAGGAATCTACCTTGTAACACAGCAAAAAGAAAATTTGGAGAGGGATTCAGATACTTAAACAGAGGCACCTATTACCCTTTGAGTACCTAAGAGTATCCTCCTTGGCCCCAACCATGTAAATAAGCTCTAATTCTGTGTAATATATGTCAGCCCCATGCAGATGTCTAGGAAACCCTAGAGAGTCTCAAATGACCTAGTTAGCCTCGTTTAGGTACTTTCTGCTCATTAGGTAGATTCACTGACTGTAAGGATGGAAAACATGCTTCCTTTCTCCTTGTAATGTGATCTTTCTTTACACAGCCCTTTCATCTGTTGTTTAACACAAAGTACTTCCTCTGGGCCAAGGAAAGGGTTTGATTCAAGCTTTAAGTCAAGGAGAATGCTTGATTCCAAAAAACATGGAAAAATCCTCAAAATTTTACTAACTGCAAGACATCTCTGTGACTTCTGCTTCTCCATCTGTTCTGTAGCGTATCTGGTGGTCTGTTTTACATGTGCAAAATGGATAATCATTTTTTTTCCGTTAGTCTGAGCAATTAATTACCCCTTTATGTACAGATTTCATGCATCCATAATGTAGATGACAGGTTATAATGTAAGTATTCTATTAGTTATTTGTATTCAATCAGCTGCATGCTTCAATCACAATTGTGTGAAGAAGATACAGAGTGTCTGTCCCATGCTCTCAAATTCTAGTAGGAGTCTTTTTACCACTCTCTGCCTCCAGGGAATGTCATAAATATCTGGAAAAAAATAAACAAAAATGCTAACTCATTTTACTGTAGTTTTGTTACATTATTCATATTTAAGTACAAATTGTTAAAGAAAAAATTGGAGATGAACTATCCTATCCTATCCTATCCTATCCTATCCTATCCTATCCTATCCTATCCTATCCTATCCTATCCTATCCTATCCTGTCCTGTCCTGTCCTATACGTGGCTTGCTTTTCTTAAAAACGAGTTTTGCTTTAAAATGTGAAGAGAATATGCATGTCTAAACACTCCAGTAATGGTGATTAAGGCAGGAAAATTGGTTTTACTTCTCACTATTTTTTTTTTCTTTAAATATTTTAGGTTTGTATAATACTTATTCATAGCAAAGAGGTATTTGCAATGATGGACTTAGCTGTTCTTTAAAGCAGACAGTGGATCTGTTTCAGGCCAGACATCCCTTAAATCAATTGTCAGAAACTGTTGAATTGCTAAAGAAGTTTCACCTCATTCTAAATATAGAAATTATTTAAATGAGTAGAAAATTACCCACCCAACACAAATGCACTGGCACTATTTTCTAATTGCTGCAATCATGTTGCACATGCTTACTGGCACCAGAGCTGATAGCTCAAATTGAAGAAGGGATTAGTTTCACTGCACTGTCAAGAATAGTGATAATGGTGCTCTGAGACAATATGTAAGCAATGTCATAGCATTAGAGGGCATTATACCAATGAAATGGAAAAAGTGCTGGAGTATGTCAGCAAGTAGCTGTGGTGAACGACTCAGGCAAAATTGAAGATTTTCATCATGTGTGTGGATTTTAGCCCATGTTCCAGTGAGAGATTGCTGAGCTGTGTAAAATGCCCTTCATCAGGTAGGTGGGAAAACTAATGAGGGTGAAGCCAGCAACTAACTTCTTTTCCTTGATAGAGAGAATTAACACCATGGATAAATGGAGGTGGTGAGTTTGGGGTTAAGACTGATATAAATATTGGAATAAAATACTTTTTTTTTTTCTCACAGATTGACAGGAATGCAGGTAAACTATACTCAATACAGTTAAACTTCCAACTTCTGGTTCCAATCAGAGGGCATTTTAATCTCACCTCAGACTTAAATCACAAAGTATTGGGATGAAAACCACAAGAAAATGTGAAAAGTCCATTTTGGTTTTTATCCATCTGGCTTTCACTGTCACATTCTACACAGTTCTATGCAACCAGTTCATTGCTAGTGTTGCAGACTTTAAGACCACAGCTGTATGGATTTAAGTGGGGAGTCCTATCACCACCCAGTAACCACCAAAGCTGCAGTTCCAAAGAGATGTGTGAGGGTGACAAATCTACAGAGATGATACTGTGGTGAAAGTTAAAGAACAAATGGACAAACACAGATTCAGGTCTCCAGTTTCATTATTGGGTTGAACCGAATTTGGACTACTCTATCACCAAAAAGAGTGGCTACTCTCCCAGTTCACTGTTGGTGATCATTCCCCATAAGACATTTCTTTCCTTTAACACACTGAGGAGCTGTTGGAGTCTGTGGTGGACTAGATTGGCTTCTTGATTTTGCTGAAAACTAACGCATCAAAATGTTGGTAGTTTTGTGCTGGATCCATGAGCAGATTCCACTCAGCATGGAGAACAGGGACCCATGGCTGTGGGTAAACAGCAGGAATTGCACTAGCTCAGCTTAATCCAGTCATGAAACCTTTGCTGCAGATGGGGGTGAGGGTGTTGAGCAGCAGTGTAACAATGACATTATCATGTTACATGGGGCACTCACCACCAGAATAGAAAGAACAGAAAGGAACCTAAACCTCACAATTTCTTTCTAACTATAAAAAAAAAAAAAACCCACACCACAAAAAATCCCCCCCAACCCAAAACAAAAACACTTTAGAAAAGCAAGTTCTATTTATTTATTTATTTATTTACTTAATGACTTATTTACTTACTTACTTACTTATTTTTCCCCATGAGGGAACCCTCAGCCTAAAAACCATGTGTGTTTACTGGGTAAGAAGTTTTGATGTTGCTATGTGTCTGAAAACCACATAGCAATGACAGACAGTGAGGTAGCATAGGTAAGAAAGGTGGTCTAGATGTCAGAGGGCACCTGAATTGGTGGGGCATAATGTTGTGTGAAGATCAATAAACAAGCAAAGGATCAAAGAGACAAGGGTTGGAGTTTTTTTCAGTTTTCTTCCCGCCACATTCTTCTGAGTGCCTTGTGTTCTGGGACTGCATGAGCCTCCAACAATACATTTTGAGGAGAATACAGGAGAATACAGAAGAGACGTGTTTGTTGTTGCTGTATCATCACAACGTAATGATAAGTTCTCTCTCTTGTTAATAAAAGCTTCATACAGAAAAAGGGATTGCATTGCCTGAGCCAAGTTGATGCCAAGATAAGATATTTAGTCTTTCCACTCTTCAGAGGCATAGGCCAGCTTTGTGTTGTAACGGTGAGAGAAACTGCTATTAAAACTAAGCCTTTTTTTATGTTTAATAAAGCATGACAGAAATAGTTATTTGTTTTGTTTGGGGTTTTTTGAAGTTAGGTTCCTGAAAAGAAGTCTCAGGAAGGGAGTCTGGTTGAATCCACCAGGCAGTGCCTAGTTAATCATTGAAGATGTTCTGGCTCTCTAGTCACTGAGTCTCAATGTGAACCTGGATGTGATGCAGCTGTTGGCGGAGATGAGTGTCCAATGTTACTTTTTTTATGGTAATCAGCTTGTGGGGAAGTTGGTACTTGACAAACTCCTGCCATAGAGAATGAGATGCAGGTGCCTGCTTAAGTTTGGGAGTGTGTTTCCTGTAAAATAGGCATAGCCTTACAAGACAACAAATTGAACAAGAAAATACAGAAAGAACTCCTAAACACCTTTTTGTCTGTAAAAACAGGTCATTTAGTCACAGGAGACTGTAGCTGGGGCAATATGTTGCAAAAGTTAAGCCAATTTTTTAAAAGAAATTTTTACTACTCTAAAATAAAAGGTATTACTCTTGTCATAGTCTAGATTTATGGGACCTAATTATTTTCAGAACAAATCTTGATAGATAAAATGAAATAACCACCTACTGGACTAAATTTGACAATTTCCTAGGTACTAGTGAATATGACCTGATTACTGAGGAATTTCCACCTGTAATGTACTAGCTGTCTGAGAGCAGTTACATACAACATATACTAAAAAGGAAAGTCCAGTCAAAAGAAAATGTTTTATACTAACAAGGGGAATTATTTGAGAAAACGGTTAAAAATGTCAAGACCTCATAATTATGAAAGAAAACAAACTTTGATGCAAACTCATCTGAACCAGGACCAAGGAGAAGTAATCAATTAGATTCCTTCTCCTTGCTCCTGGTCCTGGGGTGCATCAAGCAGAGTGTGACCAGCAGGTCGAGGGAGGTCATCCTCCCCCTCTACTCTGCCCTGGTGAGGCCGCATCTGGAGTACTGTGTCCAGTTCTGGGCTCCCCAGTTCAAGAAAGACAGGGGTCTGCTGGAGAGGGTCCAGCAGAGGGCTACAAAGATGATTAGGGGATTGGAGCATCTCTCTTATGAGCAAAGTCTGGGGCACTTGGGTCTTTTTAGTCTAGAGAAAAGAAGATTGAGGGGGGATCTTATTAATGCTTACAAATACTTAAAGGAAGGGTGCCAGAGGGATGGGAACAGTCTTTTTTCAGTGATGCCTGGTGATAGAACAAGAGGGAACGGGCACAAACTTGAATGTAGGAAGTTCCATCTCAACATGAGGAGGAACTTCTTTACTTTGAGGGTGGCAGAGCACTGGCACAGGCTGCCCAGAGAGGTTGTGGAGTCTCCCATACTGGAGACATTCAAAACCCTCCCAGACACTGTCCTGTGCAACCTCCTGTAGGTGACCCTGCTCTGGCAGGGGGGTTGGACTAGATGATCTCCAGAGGTCCCTTCTAACCCTGACCATTCTGTGATTCTGTGAGATACAAGAAAGCAATTTACTGCAAACAGAAAGAAAGGAAAATAGCAGTGGAGATAAAAGAGAAATTCAAATGTGTGGAATTAAAATGGAAGGTATCAGAGAAGTTAATGATACAACAGTAAAAATAACATAACTTGTGGCAGCTAAGAAACATCAGGTTGTTTTTAGTGGTATTACAGACCCCTTCATTGCACTCCTGGTAAATGGTATCAGGCAGCAAAATTACTAAAAATGAACCTGAAAAGGCAGTGTTGTTCAACAGATGCATCTTTAATTTGGGAAAAAGCAAGTAAAGCAATATATTTCCTCACAGAGCACTACATGCACCAGACTACAAATGGTGAATGTTAAACAACAGCTTCTAGAGATGAATATATTTTTTATGAATAGAAATACATAATATATCCCTATGAATCTTGGATGATCTGAACGAAGGAAGCTTTTAGCCTGTTGATAGTTTTTAACACATTTAACAGTGTTGGAGAAGTACTAAAGAAACAGCAAAGTGTAAATATTATGGCAACATTTAAAAGGGCAAATACAACCTGAATAGATGTAGGTGGAAGGCTGGCACCAAAGCAGGGCACTACTATTAACAGCCTCTTAAGAAAATCCAGTTTGGATAAAATTCTTTTAAAATTTTGCCAAAGAGAACATTTTACAGCCCAACCTTATTCTAAAGACACAGAGAAGGGATGTAGGACTTACAGTTCTTTGGTTTCCTAGTGATTTGCATGTTCATTCCAGCTACAGAAGATCCTATCCCTTCAGTCTTCTTTGTCTGAAGGCATTTAAATTCATGTCCCACTTTCAGGAAGAGTGCTGTATCTTTTTTATCCAATAGCTCCATAGAAAATACAAATGTAAGCTTGGGGTAAAAAATCATGGTTTCCCACTCAGCTGAGCGTCCCCAACATTAAGCTAGAGCACTGTGCTCCCTCTTGCATTTTCTTGACCTAATAATTTTTGAATTCTTGCCAGATGGCATCACTACTTCAACATGGGAGTATTTGAGTCAAGTTCAAAGACTGCTGGTAAACCACAGGTCAGATCAAATGAAAGTATGATTCCTTCTGGCTTTAAACGTTCTTTGCCTCTGAAATCTGGATGTCATGACCGAGACAAAGCTTATTGCGAGTTTACTTGATAAATTTTCCGCCAACCTCATACAGATATTGATAAAACAGGTGATAAGGCTAATCACTGCTGTCCCATGGAACAGAGTCATCAGGACAAAGGCCAAGTCCTTGTCCAAGTGAAGTATGCTGTGGTGTATCTCAAAGAGCGCTACCAATGAGAGATTCAGTCCAGCTCCGTGAATTAACACCACCAAGTCACACAGATCTGTCCATACCAAAGCAGGACAGAGATTCATAAGGTTAATGTATCATATTAGTCTATTCCACAAGGTAGCTAATCAATGCTATCTCTTTCTCCACCATACATTGAAATCTGGTTAACGGAGCTAAAGAAATACTCAGTCTACTATGTGTATAGACAAACATAAGATTTTGTATTGTTTTCGGGCAGCTGTGAGTCCTGGACTGTGGTGAAGAATTTCAACTCTCAGATGTCAGGAAACACAGTATGAACTGCAAATCCAATTTCTTTATTTCTGCACTTCTAAGTTAATATGTGCTCCCCATTAATCTCTTTCAAAGCCGACTGGAGCTAAGGAGAGGTTCTTAAATAGGCATTGGATCAACCAAAATTAAGGCCCAACAGTACTGATTAAGCAATCAATATAGTGATTTATCAGTGGTATCATATCTAGAGTAATATATATACTATCATCTTTCATATAAAAAATAAATATATATTGTATACTAAAAGACTAATGGCAAGTTACACAGAATTTTGGGAAAAAAACTGTTTTGTTCCAGTCCAGGCTTAATTCATGATAAATTTTCATTAAAACCCACACTTTCTGCAGCTGCATGGTCTAGAGAAAGTCTTGAAAAACTCAGAAATCTAATTTGAAGCTTATATTTATAAAATTTGAAATCTATTGAAAGTTCGATGTTGATCTGGATGCTTTTACCCACTCTTCATCACACTTCACTCTGCTTACCTTCCTGTAAATAACATCCAAAAAGTAAATATAATTAAATAGCAATGAGATAGAGGCTTTGAGTTCTCCTCACAGCTGATGTATTGCGACTTTGGAGTGATATAGAAGTTCACAGAATTTCACTAACAGGAATTTATTGGGATATGAGAAACAAAACTTGACTTTACTACAGTATTTATCCATGGCTGATTTATAAAAAATGGCTGATGACCTTCAGATTTTAAATGAAATTAAAATTTAAAAAGAATTTATTCACAGATATCTTAACATCCTTAGTTTCTGGATAAGTGTAATGTTTGTGTCTTACAACTATCATTGTGACCTCTCACTGACATGTATATCAGGTGATATACATGAAGTTTAAAAAAATCATTACAGTTATTACTAGAGACATTTTCAAACTTAAAAAAAAGCAGTAAATCGTTTTTTGTGCTCTCCTTCAAAATTTTTGTCTACACTGTATGTATATCAAGCAGAATTCACCGCATCTATTCTGCAAATATCCAATAGTTATCAAACTGAAGAAGGACAATCTGCACCCATGATTCTTTTGATTCAGCCATTCCTAACTGTCAGCACTGTAAATGTGGTACCTTAGCTGCTCAGTAACTTTTCTTTATCTCTGTGCTTAGTGGATTGAGTTCTGAAACACGATGAGCTACTGTTAATGTAATTATTGCTCGGTTCTGATGAAAAAGTAAAACACTCATGCCCACACCTCTCCTTCGAAGGACATTATTCATTTGATTCTTAAAATCACCTCCGGGGCCACATGTTGTGTGTCCCTTCACTGCAGAAAAAAATTATCTACACCAAAGGAAAGAGCCCCCCAGGATTTCAATTTTTCTGCTTGAACATATTTTCACTGTGTCTCCTTTGGGTCATTGTCACACACTGCATCTCATTTTCAGACCCTTGCATGTTAAGAGAGATGCACAGACTTACTTGTTACATGACATGTGATTTCACAATATGCATTCTAGAAAGTATCAAATATACATAACTGATTATCTCCTTGAGGGCAATTATTTCTTCTTGGGGTCTTTTTGCTTTTGTTATGAAGTCTATTTTCCTGAGAGGAAAAAAATTAAGATTATATTTCATTTCCATTTTATTCATGAACATCCCCTGCCCTTTTTTTTAGCGCTTTGAAACCTACGTTTTGACAAGTATTCTTTACAAGATGCAGTAAAATTAGTACCATTAGCTGCAGTCTACACAGCATCTGACCTTTCAGAAAGAGACTGGAGCCCTTTCTTAATCGCCAGCCTCCCTAATTACCCTTCTTTTCACAAGGGTTGTTGCAGTTAGGAAGCATGTCAGCCTGCTAGCCTCTCTAGGTTATTTGCTTCAATAAACTCAATGTCCCTTTTCTATAAACTGGGAGATAGATAATCATGTTGACAAGTCACATTATATAGTTGTTAAACATACAATCCTTTTTTTATCTCAGCCTAAAATACGTCTCACTCTGATTGCAAGAAAGCAGTGTTTTTAACAGGTACAAGTATACATCATACGCAACCATAAAAGGGAGAAAAAGCTGTTCCTTGAACAAACATTGCTGGACTATTTCTTTTACTGGAAAGTTATGTTAGAAGAGTTATATGGCGTCTCACACATAAAAGACATTTGATTATTAAATTCACATTACAAAATGAAATTAAAAGATTAAAATCTCAATAACCCTTTTTATGGTCAATGTCTTGATGTTCCCACTAGTTTAACAATCAGAGATTTTTTTCTGTATATTCTCATGTTGTTTCACACAGCTATTCAGAACTAAAAGACTCTTCTTTTGTCATAGGAGGAAGTGACACAGGGATAACATGCATAATGACTACTTGTCCATTATGGAAAGTAGAAAAAAAAGGGGGTGGGGTGGGGAAGCACTCTGAATAGAGACACAAGTGAAATATTTAATGAAACTCCTCATCTGGCTATTCTGGACCTGTACCTTACCCATCCACAGCTCTTCTACCTAGTCCCACCACTGAGAAAGTCTTTGTGATGGTTCATTGTCAGACAAATGGGGACAAGCACAGTGTATGGGAAGGTGGGACCATTTCTCTTCAGAGCCAGGTCTGAAGTGCCAGTCTGTCCTTCTGTGCACCCAACATTCTGGGGGCAATGATTGGGATCTGCATGCTAATGAACGTAACAGGCATAACTTTTGCCTTGTTCTGTGCCCATCCTAACTGCACCGTTTCCCCAATATCAGCTTTTACTGCCTTGGTGGTATTGCTGTCAAGCCATAGACAGAGAAAGCCTGTGTCCTGAGGGGATGAGAGCAGAATTTGGCTTTTTTTCACATTGTAGGGGAAACAGGTCTGCTAATAATTATGCTAAAAAATAAAATACATTTGTGTATTTTATTAATTTCCCACAATTTAATGCTGCCTCACAGAATTCTATTCAGTCGGGCAAGCAATTTTTTCTTTTGACAGGCCAGTAAGATATCATTAATATTTCATTCTCATCAATCACCGTCTGAGAAGGTTTTGTGCTTTGGCTGGTAATTTGTCATGACAATTTTGCAAGGCTGTTTTAATGCCTTCTCTTAGCTGATTGAAAATGTCTTATTTACTTCAATTAGTTTTGCCAGTGAGACACTGTGGTTTTATACAAAATGAATTGTTAATTGCTCCCCAAAGCCTAGGTAGACACCTGCTTTTCTATTAAAACACAGATCAAACTGCATATGTGGTGAGGGCTAAAATTAACTCAATTGTACAGGCAAAGCAGAGAGACTTAGGGCATTCTAATTTGTAATACAGTCAATGTTATTTGTGACATAAAATAATTTCTGATTTTCAGTTAAGTACTATTTTTGCAATACATAAAAAAAAAAACCAAGCTGGAGATAGCTAGTTTTTGCTTGCTTAGTAGATACTACTATATTAAATATATATTTATGTATATATCTGTATTGCCCTAAGTGGTAGGTGCTTCGTAAATCCTTTGTAAAGCTGGTGAATTAAACAACCTTTCAATGACAATCTTTTAAGCTTAACTACTCAGCTCTTTATAACCTATTGAATACTGACAGATGATAGAGAAAGCAATAAAGAAGATTTAAACGTCTACATTAAACATCTTCAAGGCCCCATGGTCCAGTCTCTAGTCAGTATTTGTTTTCTGTACATACTGTGTGCAATTCTCATAATGACATTAATATTTCCACATGGCGAGGTCGTACCACCATAATATGGAAAAGAATTGTCCACAGCTGATTTCACCAGGTCACCAACACATTCTGCAGCTGGTATGAGGCCATAATTAGTGAAATTAATTAGCCTTAGGAAACTAAGCCATGTGACCTATACTTTAATACACGTACTGGTTGCTATGGTAGCCCAAATAGGAGTATCTCTCAAGCTGTTAGGGCCCCTGGTTTCCTTTCATAATGAACAGTGACAGGGTGTGGAGCTGTAGATAAAGTAAATCCATTTGTTGGATGTGGTAAACTGCAACAAATAATAAATGAAGTGACACAGGTACGTGAAGGCATCATTTGGTAGAAACTTAAACATAGCATTTGAGCTTTGCAGTGGAAAGTTTGACTATTTTTAAACTTCAGGCATTGTCAGAATTTTATGGCACTGGTCAGAAAGAGTCTAGGCAAAGTGAATGTCGTGGTGAGTTTTCTTCCTTCACTGTATTGATTTCTCTGCTTATATTCTAAATCCTTCTAGACCCAAACAAAAGCTTTTGGGTAGACTTGGCAGAAAGACCTTTTTAATCTCAGATATGTACTTTTTTAAACTTTCTACCATTTTCAGACCATTCTCATATACTCACCTCCTTTTTTCCTTCCATTTCTCTACAAAATCATATTTACATACTGTCGACCAAAATCTCCAATGCAAAAAAACTTGTTAAATCAATGATAAAATGTTAGCAGGAGATGCATTCTCATATACTGAAGTAGTTAATCATTTTTTTCAGTAATGTGAAATGGCAAAGGTTTTCCAGATGCATGTTCAAAAACATACTTATTTGGAAAAATTAAAAAAGAAAAAAACCTGGGGACATAAGGCACTCGTAACTACTCTGACTGTAGGAACACTTAATTTTGAGAGAAAGCCCCAAGAGAATTCTGCACCTTTTTGCATTTTGTGCAAAGTTTGTGCTGGCTGACATAGAATTTCCTGATGTTGGGATTTAGAATACTATGTTCTGCATTATTTTGGCAACGGTGACCCTAAACTTTATTAGTGAACTTCAGTAGGTTAAGAATCTTTTAAAGAAGACATAGATGAAGAAAGATTTTCTGACAGTAAGTACAGTGATACATGGATTGAAAAGATAAAAATAATACTGGGAGGTGGCCTGAGGCCTCATGTGCTGCAATTTTTGGAATACTTTTTCTATAATTAGTCAAATTTAATTTTGGGTTATATTTGGATCCTGTGGTATAGGGCTGGATAGTTCCCAATGACTTGCTGAGGTAGATAGTTCAGCTTCTACCAATAGCTTACATAATGCCAACATTTCTACTGAGATTCAGCAAAGGAGTTTGTCTTCTTTCTTTAATTATCTGAAAGGTGGCTCAGGTACACACCTTTCTCATGGAGGTTTAATGTCAATACTGTAAAAAAAAAAAAAAAGAACATTGTAAACAAAGTTTTCAAATAATTACATGGCTAGAAGTTCCTAAGAGGTTCATGAAGAATTTTGAAAAACTGAAAAATTATTGCAAATTAATAAAACACACAAACACACCCATAATTTTACATAATCCTTATGCAAATGTAAATACTATTGAATTTCTGAAAACGATATCCAAATTTAAACTTTGGTGATAGTGAAATGGGAGTGATTCATTGCTAAACCAGCACAGCATAACGGGTCTTGATCATCTGTGCTGGCTGTCGGTGTCCAGGCATTGGCTGAGGGATGCTGCGAGATGGCCTTTTTGAGGAGAGGCTGAGGCTGCCCCGTGCAGGACACAGCCAAGTCGAGCCAGCTCCAACCGACTCATCCCAGGGCACAGCTGAGCCCAGCAGACAAGGTGGTGGTGAAAATCTGTTTAAGAAAGGGCAAAAGGAATGCCGCAAAGGCAAAGGAAGAGGGAAAAAAGTGTGAGAAATGGCCCTGCAGACACCAACATCAGAGTCTCTTCTCCCAAGTGACAAGAGGAAATAGCCTCATGTTGTGCCAGGGGAGGTTTAGTTTGGATATTAGGAAAAATTTCTTCACCAAAAGGGTTATCAAGCATTAGAACAGTCTGCCCAGGGAAGTGGTTGAGTCACCATCCCTGGAGGTATTTAAAATGTAGATGTGCAGATGTGGTGTTTAGGGACTTGGTTTAGTTGTGGACTTGGCAGTGTAAGGTTTACAGTTGGACTTGATGATCTTATGGGTCTTTTCCAACATAAATAATTCTATGAATGTATGATTTCATGATTTTATGAATCTATAAATCTATGATTTTATGACTCTATATATCTATGACCACAACCCCCATTCCCCAACCCCTGCACTGTTCAGGGTGTATGGGGGAGCAAGGAGAGAAAGAGTGAAGCTGAGCTTGGGAGATGGGTGGAACAGTGTTGTTTTAATACTTGTCTTTGTTTCTTACTATCCAAATCTATCTATTTCAATAAATTAAGCTAATTTTCTCTAAGTCACGTCTGTTTTGCTTGTGATGGTAATTTGTAGGTGCTGTCCCTGCCTTTATCTTGACCTGGCCCTTTGAGGAAGGGAGGTGAATAAGCAGCTGAGTGGGAGTTTGGCTGTTGGACAAGGCTAACCCACCACAGTATCTGAAAGGCTTGGGATGGTGCTCCAATCTGAAGCAAATCTGATGCAAACTTTTAGCCAAATAGTGTGTATCTCCCTCTTATGTATAAGAACCTACAGGCACCAAAGAATCTTATCGCTAGTGATAGCAGTTCTGGTTTGCACGACAGCATCTAAATTTAAACCCAGTCATATTATATTATATTATATTATATTATATTATATTATATTATATTATATT
>VUYV01000033.1:2101789-2121555 GCA_008711295.1 Anarhynchus alexandrinus | reverse complement strand
ATTATATTATATTATGATAATGTTTGATTTTGTGTGTGTGTGCTTGAGGGAAGATTCCTCTGCATATTATAGCAGTGAAATTAGATCTGAAATTTTGCCTTCAGGTGCAAAAAAGGTGCAACAAAACTAGCTAACATACCAGACGTGACACTGATTTCACACTGATCTGTACCAGGAGTAACTCCAACTCATCTTATTCATGTTGTCAGAAATCAGAATATCAGAATTTGTATTTATTTATTTTTGACAGGGTAGGTAAATTAAATCAATGGCAAAACTTGCTAATCATGGCTACGATTTCACCCACTATATTTGTCATATCATAGTTACTAAGGATAAAACAATACACAACAATATAAAATAAAGCCCACCACTAGTATGTTGAAGGCAGATGTGAATTTTAAAAAAATATCTTTAACACTTTTTGGAAGATGCATTTCGATAAGTGTTAGGAAGAGGGAGAAGACTGTGATGCAGAAGAAATTGAAGAGTGTCTAGAGGGCAAAAGAAAGCTCAGAAAAAGAAGGGAAGAAAAATAAAGGAATTACAAGAAGTGAGTGCTTTGAGTTGAAAAAGAAGAGAAAACAAGGCAAAAGCAAGAGATGCATAAGAGAAGTGTTATGATGATGATGTCAGATGAATTTGGTAGGAAAACCTCTCACTACAAGTCAAACAAAAAAGACAAAAGCTCCTTTTAACCTTCAATAAGTCTAGTTGTAAATGGATTCAAAGTTCTATAAAATTAAGTATATATGATTAATTTTCTGGGGATTGGTAAACTATGTTCAGACATTGCCTTTATGTACAAGATTGGGAAAAAAATAATTTCTTATATGCAAATGGTTAAAAGAAGAGGATGGGTTATATTTGTCTTTCACTCAAAATTAAATATACTGAAATTAAAGAATAACAAATGTCATAAAAATAAACTATAATACAAATGTCTATTGATAAAAGTTATAGTATTCTTTCAAAAACTTAATGGTACTGTAGTGAAATAGTAATGCGGCAGACTTAAATAACTAAATGCAGCTAGTACCATTAAAAATAATGATGTAAAAGACAATACACACCTTTAATAATTTTTGTTAAAAAGTTTTATCTAACAGTATTATCTGAAGATATTCTCAGATCATCTAGCATCCTCTGTCTGCTTTCATAAGGCACTTCTGTATCTTTCATCAGATCACTTAAACTTCCTGAGGCTCAGCCCATCATTTTAAAAAATATGGTCTCATTTCTGCCACTGACTTGCTGAGCAAGTCTGTGCCTCTGTTTCCGATCTGACTCATTCTCTTATCTAATGAGATAATTTCTCTTGGGCAGGGACTTCCCTTCACTGTGTGCATGTACACTAGTTATGCCACTGCTAGGTGGTGACACAAGTAGTAATGAACATATCATCATAATATTGATGCTGTGGTTTTAATTTGTTGGTGACTCTTGTCCTCAATGCATGTTGTTATATAAGATTAATGTTTCCACTTTCCAGAAAGAGAGGGAGAAAACAAGACACAGGTGAGAAAGACGACTATTGATCTGGCAAACACTATGTAAGAAGTTTATGGCAGAGCAGACAGCAGTATAAAGAAGTGTCTTGGCTTCCCAAACTGTGTCTTAATTATAAATCATCATTTCTACTCTTTACAAATGAAGCTGTGCAATAGCATCAATATCTCTAGTATTTTAAAAATGGATAATTGATTCAGTGTAAGCAATGCCATTAAGGAAGGGTGACAATATTGAGACAATTCCTTATTTTTGTCTGTGAGAAATATTTTCTGGAAAACTTGATAAAAGAAAGAGGCTGAGTTTGGGTTCAAATAATTTTAGTTAATAGAAGAATGTGGTATCGTGGCAGATGAAACAACACCATTAGCTTCTTCCTTGACCTTATTGGATATATCATGTCCACATACTGAGTGGGGTAATCTTTTTTAAATTTTATTTGAAATATGTTTTTTGAACTTAATCTAATTTCTCTTTAGAATTTTTAGTTAATATCTCAGGAACGAAATTATAGGTTAGAGTCCAAATACTCATAAATGTTATGTTACAATTCTTGTTAATCTTGCAATGAATTTTAAAATGACATTAAAATGAAGATTAAACTCTAAATAAAAATCATTGAATACATGACTGAATTAACAGAATTCAATACATAAAGGAGTCTGGAAGGCATTACAAGAAGTTATCTAGTCCATCCACTTCCACCAAGACAGAATCACATTACTCTGTAACATTTGTCAGAGGTACTTGTTCACAGTGTATTCTTTAAAAACTCAATGGCATTTTGAAATTTTCCTCAAGCATTTATTTAAATGTTTAAATATCTTCACTGTCAGATGTCTGACCTACCCTTGCCTCTCCAGGCCCTAAAAGGTGAGTACTAGCAAGCTGAAGCAGGTACATTAGTTTGAACTAGACAAACTAGTTAATAAGTAAGATTGTAAAAACTGATCCATCTTTCTTCTTCTTCCTCTCAGAAATGTAGAGAACCATCTCTATCCCCACCAGAAATCTTTCTGTCAGGTTGTTTGATTAAAGAGTCATCTTCATGAACTCAAAGGAGCCCAAAAGAGCAATGACAGGTTGGGGAACCTGAAAACCTTATCCGAAGCCCCCAACCTGGCTCCTCCCAGGGCTACACTGAGAAGGTGATCAGCCCCATGGGCCAGGGGTGACGCTCGCCAATTCAAGTCAAAGGGAGAGGCTTTCCTGGGGAAAATCTTATAGACTGGAGATGAGTCTGGGGGCTACTGCATACAGGGGTGTAAGCCTCATTATGGGATGCAGTGGAAGAGCATTTTGCCTAGGGCATGGCATATTTGGGGAAACAAGCTAAAGGTGGCAAAGGGAGGAATCAAGGTGGTTTGGGGAGGAACTTGCGTGGGAAAACAGGAGCTGGTTGTATGTTAACGGGGGTGGGGTGGGGTGGGGTGGGGGTGGGTGTCACCGTGTTTGCATGGCCGTGCCCTGGACCTGATACCCACAGTCTGTACTGTCTTCTCTTTAAAATCCATTTTAACTATTTTGGCAAGCTATCTATTCTGTGTCCATGTGTGTGCATGGAGGTCTAGGTACCAGCCACTGGGTGGGACTGCAAGTCTAGAGGCCCATGTGTCTGTGGTGCTGTTACCTAGAGAGACTGGAGTAGGCGTGTGCTGTGTTGGTGTACATGTCAGCATGCAATTGGCAGCAAACATCAAGCTGGTCTAGCTGCGAGTCGGATGAGAGACTTGGCATTCAAGTTTTGGAGTAGCCAGAAGGCTGGGTCAGATCTTGGAGAGATGAGAGGGTCAGAGAATTGGCTATCAGTGGGACTGGGAGGTCCAGGCTAACTCCTGGAGACACCATGAGGTCTAAAGGTTGGCTACTAGTAAGGCTAGAAGTGGGGACCAGCTATGGAAAGACTTGTTTGCATGTGTTCATCTGTGCATAAGGTCACAGGGAAATCCAAGGGCCAGGGACTGGGTAGACTGGGTGTCCACCCAAGCAAGTTACTGGAGAGACTGATCATGTGTGTGCGCATCTATGTGGTGTGCAAAAGGGACTTTGAGTATCAGCGACTGGAATAGGGTTGTGGTCTTGGGGACGCGTATGTCCAGGTGCCACCAATGGGGAGACTTGGGATCCAGTGGCAGCTGCTGCGCAGACTGAGCATCTGAGCCCGGCTGCTGGAGGCATCCATGCAGTGTGTATGTCTATATAGGTACACCTGTTCCACTAATCGACCTTCATCCTCATTAGCCAGAGATAGGAACATGATAAAGGTGTTGACATTGTTTACGTGAGTGCATTTTCTGTCCGTGTCATGGTCTGTGTGACCAGCTGTGTGCACATATATATATATACACACACACACATTTGCACGTGTGTGTATTTGTGTGCCTATTGGGAATACAGGTTCAGCCTCACTACCGGTTATGCCCATGAATGTGGAGCTGTGGCAGCCTTTTCTCCATTCAGCGACTGGATTAGGCAACTCCTTACACTTTTTCCTCCAGGTAATTATCTACTTTTAGAATCATAGAATCATAGAATCGCTGAGGTTGGAAGGGACCTTTAAGATCATCAAGTCCAACCATTAACCTACCCTAACAAAACCACTTCTAAGCCATGTCCCCAAGTACCACATCTCTTTTGCCATGCATCTGCCATGCACTTCTCCAATGCTCTTTCAGTGTGTTTTGACAAAGTTGAAAACAGACCTTGGTTTCTCTCACCATATAAAAATACTCACCTGCATTTCAGTGCTAACTTTATGCTATCACAATCCTGTCAATATATTTGAAGAAAATATGTTTTTCATCTGAGATTAAGAACAATTTTAGATCAACCACTCTTACATATGGCTGAATAAAAATATACCTAAATACCTACTATTTCTAGAATAAAGAAAAAAGTGTTCCTAAAAATGCATCAGTCACTAACTCTCAGCCTTAAGGGTTCAAAAACATATTGTTAGGAATATTTTCCCTTTAAGGAAATTTATTGCTTTGATTAGCAATTTTGCTTGTACAAGGAATATGGCGATAGTACTTAAAGCACAACACAGCTGTCATGGTCAACAATCATTTTGACCTGTGGGTCAAAGGCCAAGGTTTAGACTCTTCTTTCTCTTTTGATGTCAACAGCTTCTTTTTAATGTTTAGTTTTCTCTTGCCAAATCACAAGCTGGATTAAACTATTCAAGACCCATCTCCCACTTCTTATCTCATGTGTACAAGCGAAAGAAGAGGAATGGGTGAGAGGAGATCAAGTGATTAACAGAGGTAAAGAAAGCATTTTCAAGCTAGCAGGTCAGTGTAAACGCCTGACTAGAAGAACATCACCAAGTTTTATTAACGTAAATGTGACTATGTGGGTGCTTAAATGCAGATAACCATGGATGTGCATTATGGTCATTTGTTGAGCTTACAGGATCAAACGATTAATAGTTCTAACATCAATACAGTTCTCTTCATTTTTGAAATGTTTCCCAAATACTGTCTAATTAGAGAAACCTAATGTCAATTTAATTAGTCAGTCCACTCTGTGTGATTAATAAGTGTTTTATAAATAATTCTTGTGCTGAAAAAAGGCACAGGGGCATCAATATTGGGACTAGAACTCAAGATAAGACCCAACAGCCTCCCTCCCTGCCCTGCCTCCCTTCTATGACTGCAGCAAGAAGTTAAACGCAACCCATTTAGAAATGAAACTGAGATGCTTCTGAGCCCGGAAGAGTCCAAAGTAACCATCAGGCACTTCTTGGCAACTCTCCAGTATGTCCTATCAACCACCCCTAAGATCTGTTATTGGATTAAACTGATGTGTCTGGCTCCACATTTGGAGCTCTTCACTAGCTTCCCAAAGGCGTCTGTCATGATTGTAACTGGCTGTACTTGTCTGTAACCTACCTCTAGCTGCACCTTCACCTCTTTATCCCTGCCAAGCATTTAACCTACTACCATTATTTGGTAACATATGGGACTCCAGGCACAGCATGGGATCACATTGTGTCAGGCATTCCATTGGTTTACGCTAAGCTACTCCCTGCAATAAACAGAATGGGAGAAATTACAATTTCTTTGTCAGCACATGTACAGACCTTGATATAGTGACCCCTAGTTTCATTTGGAATGTTATTACCACATTGTAAAAGACAAATAGCAAGAAAAAAACAGTCTATAAAGTAAAAAAAAAAAAAAAAACCCCAAAAAACCCCAAAGACAAAAACCCCAAAACACTACACTAAAAAATCCCCCCCAAAACCCAAAGCAAACAGGCATAAACTGTTGCCAAGCTATCAAGAAAAAAAATGCCTATGTATTATCATCTAGATTTATGAGAAAGCTAGCAAAAAGAAAATGTCATCTATTTCAGCATTTGCAGAGGAGAAAGAAGAGGTACAAAGCAGTTTTTAATACCTTGAGACTGTACTAAATTGGTTTAATACAGAGAGCCCTGAGTGCTTGCAGGGACAAGTTTTGCCCATTGGGGCAACAGATAAAAAGGTGCCAGAGGTGATGTTCTTAGTCAGTTTTTGGCCATCTGTTCACAAAAACCACTGTAAAGCAAAATTTTTTGGTAGTTTGTCTAACATGAACTAAGCTTCAGGTCAGCTTCCCATTTGGGCTCCAGAGGGAAGTAACATTTGAAATGGATTTTGGGACATTTCTATGCCTTTCAAAGCTCAACCGGCACTGCAAGCTGTCTCATTTGAAGTAAATCTTAAAGGTGAGGTAAACAAAAGTGTTACAGTTAGGCCATAATTTGAAATTTGCAGGTATCAGGAAGGCTTATACCAGTAAACACATGTGGAAATTAATCTGTAAACTTTTCCTTTCTGAAGGGTAAGAGGATGTAGAGTGACAGAGATGTGCTGGAAATTGCTAAGTCAATTGTTCAGTATTTTGTGGTCTACAAATAGGAAGATATGGAGAAAGCTTCTTTGACAGCATCTGGGTAGAAAAGCTATGGCTCCTAAATGATGAGCATTATGCTGCTTCAGACCCTGCATCAGAGGCATAAGATGGTGTTAATGAGAGGTGACATTAAATGTTATGTGGATTGGACTTCATGTCCACAACTGTATGGTACTTCAAACATAGATAGGGCAGCTTTCATATTCTCTTGATACATTTACAGAATACAGTGTGCTGACAAGTTATATGCATTTACATGGAACGAAACAGCTCAGTGTAGATAAGCCAGCACAGCTCTGGTGGAAGCGCAGCAGCAGTACTGTGACACTTTGCCCTCGCAAGCTCGTCCCTCACTTACAAAGCCACACTGCTTCTGACTTGGGAAATAGTCTGCTATTTCTACAGCAATCTCAGGTTTACACAGTAGAGTTACCAAAGCAGACCAAAGGCTGACCTGAACTGAGATATTACCAAATACTAAAACTGTCTGTATTTCTTTTTTTTTTTTTTTAAGCGACAGGATGCAGCTATTCTCATGAAATATCTCTAAAAAAATAGCTACTGCTAAGAGCCTCTAACTTAATTTTTCTTCTTTCGGGGTTGAACCATAGATTGGGAAATCTTGTGTATTCACTGGGAATAAATTCTTGTCTTCCTATGGGTTTCCCTGTAAAGTACTCAGTTGATTGGGTTATTTGTGATGGTAAAAACACATATTTCTTGGGAACACTTTGCTTTGTTTCCAAATGTATTGTGACATTCTGGATTGAATGAAGCTCTCAGTTTATCTGGGGCCCGTTATAAAATTCAGCACATGTTCGTCATCACCCAGGACCAAAATAGAAAACAGCCTGGAAAATAATTTCTTATTCCTAAGAAATGTTAAAATGTTAGGTGTGATAGTCATTATGTCTCCTGATATAGAGGAAATAATAACAATGATGTTTTTGTTGGGGGGGGGGAGTGGCAGGAATCATGAGGCTGTACAAAAACATAATCTCTTACTGGAATGTGGCTTTGGACGGTGCTAGGAACTGCTTACTCATGCTGAGCTCCCCCTGGGAGTCATACGAGACTTTTGTTGTGGTCACATGTTTGCAGTCACCATGGTGTAGTACCTTTATCAAAGTCACTGGGGAAATAAAAGCACTGTGCTTTTTAAAGCAGGGCTTGTGGCATGACATACAGTTGCTTCATTTGATTTCATTTGATTTGATCAATAGATGCCCGGAGCCTGGAGAAGGATCACAGGTCAGCAAGAGAACACCTGGAGTGTAGCACAAAGTAATCCCAGCCGCTCCAGCCAGTAAGTCAGCTTCATCGGGCGCCCAACTTAAATGCCTCTGTGCAAACACACGTAGCGTGGGGAACAAACAAGAGGAGTTAGAGACGTGCGCATGCCTGCAGGGCTATGATCTTATTGGCATCATGGAGACATGGTGTGATGGCTCCTATGACTAGAGTGTTGGACTGGAAAGATACAGGCTCTTTGGGAAGGACAGGCAGGGGACATGAGGAGGACATGTTGCCCTCTATGTCAACGACCAGCTGGAGTGCATGGAGCTCTGCCTGGGGATGAGTAAGGAGTCGACCAAGAGTATATGGGTCAGGATTAAAGGCAGGGCAGGGACAGGTGACATTACAGTGGGGGTCTGCTACAGGCCACCTGACCAGGAAGACTGAGTGGATGAGGCCCTCTACAGAGAGGTAGAAGCAGCCTCATGTTCACTAGCCCTGGTCCTCATGGTGGACTTCAACCACCCTGATATCTGTTGGAGGGACAACACAGCAGGGCATAAGCAATCCAGGAGTTTCCTGGAATCCATTGATGATAACTTCCTTCTCCAAGTGACAGAGGAGCCAACAAGGAGAGGTGTCATGCTGGACCTTCTTCTCACCAACAAGGAGGGGCTGGTGGCAAATGTGAAGCTCAAGAGCAGCCTTGGCTACTGTGACCATGAAATGGTATAGTTCAAGATCCTTAGTGCAGTGAGGAGGGCACAGAGCAAGCTTACTACCCTGGACTTAGGACAGCAGACTTTGACCTCTTCAGGGATCTGCTTGATAGAGTACCATAGGATAAAGCCCTGGAGGGAAGAGGGGCCCATGAAAGCTGGTTAATATTCAAGGACCACCTCCACCAAACTCGGTAGTGATGTATTCCAACAAAGTGGAAGTCAGAGAAAAACACCAGGAGGCCTGCATGGATGAAAAAGGAGCTCTTGGATGAACTCAAACTCAAAAAGGAAGCCTACAGAGGGTCGAAGCAAGGACAGGTAGCCTGAGAGGAATACAAGCAAATTGTACGAGCAGCCAGGGATCAGGTTACGAAAGCTAAAGCCCTGATAGAATTAAATCTGGTCAGGGACATCAAGGGTAACAAGAAAAGCTTCCACATGTACATCCGTGGTAAAAGGAAGACTAGGGAAAATGTTGTCCCTCTCCAGAAAGAAACGGGAGACCTGGTTACCTGGGATATAAAGAAGGCTGAGGTACTCAACGACTTTTTTGCCACAGTGTTCACAGATAAGTTCTCTAGCCACACCAGCCAAGTCACAGAAGGCAAAGGCAGGGAGTGGGAGAATGAAGAACTGCCCACTGGAGGAGAAGATCAGATTCGAGATCAGCTGAGGAACCTGAAGGTGCATAAGTCCATAGGACCTGACGAGGTTCATCCACGGGTCCTGAGGGAACGGGCAGATAAAGTTGCTAAGCCGCTATCCATCATATTTGAGAAGCTGTGTCATTCCAGTGAAGTTCCCACTGACTGGAAAAAGGGAAACATAACCCCTCTTTTTAAAAAGGGAAAAAAGGAAGAGCTGGGAAACTACAGGCCGGTCAGTCTCATCTCTGCGCCCAGAAAGATCATGCAGAAGATCATCCTGGAAACTATTCTAAGGAACATGGAAAATAAGGAGATGATCGGTGACAGCCAACATGACTTCACTAAGGGCAAATCGTGCCTGACAAATTTGATGGCCTTCTACAATGTTGTTACAGAGTTGGTGGATATGGGAAGAGCAACTAACATCATCTGCCTGGACTTGTTCAAAGCATTTGACACTGTGCCACATGACATCTTTGTCTCTACATTGGGGTGACATGGATTTGATGAATGGACCAATCAGTGGGTAAGGAATTGGCTGGATGGTCACACTCAAAGAGTTGTGGTCAACAGCTGTATGTCCAAGTGGCGAGCAGTGATGAGTTGCATTCCTCAGGGGTCAGTACTGGGACCGGTGCTGCTTAGCATCTTCGTTGGTGACATGGACAGTGGGACTGAGTGCACCCTCAGCAAGTTTGCTGGCGACACCAAGCTGTGTGGAGCAATTGACATGCTGTAGGGAAGGTACACCATCCAGAGGGACCTTGACAGGCTTGAGAAGTGGGCCCATGCAAACCTCATGAAGTTCAACAAGGCCAAGTGCAAGGTCCTACACGTGGGTCACGGCAATCCCAAGCACAAATGCCGGCTGGGTGTAGAATGGATTGAGAACATTCACCCTATATTTTAGGTGAATAAATTTATTGTTTTATGGAATTTTATTCAGTATGCCAAAAGCTTACAGCAAGATATTTACATGCACCAAAGCAGAATTGGGTCTAATGTCACTTCTGGAGGTGCAATCAGGACTTTTGGTAAAACGTAGAGAATCCTAGAGATAAATTTCAAGTGACTACATCATCATTTCAGAATGCTTGATGAGGTGAAGACAATTTTTTCTCTGCCAGATACAAAGTGCTTGTATAAACATATTCACAATTACACCTCTGGGTACAGAGACTTGAATGAAAATCCTACCTGCAAATATTCCTGAATCCCTGTGGTACATGAAAAAATGGAGACTGGCCTCATGTTAGAATTAACTTAACAAAAATTGGTAGAGATTCAGCAGCAGCAAAGTTTGACCTGGTACTGTGTGACCTCATTTAAAAGTTGTGAAATACTGTGTTGCATCCTGCAAAATCTTTTCTCACTTGAATAATTCATCAATTTTACAATGTAGTTCTTAACCCTAAGCAGGCATTGGAAAGTAAGTCCATACTGAACACTGGTGAACGGGCCAGTGCAGGACTAGCTAGGTATTATCTCAGTTGGATTGTTCCTAATATTCAATAACTTGAATATCTCAACATGGAATGACCCCATTACACATATACTCTGAAACCAAAATAGTATTATGAGAGAAGTCCACCATTTGCCAGTAGCAGCCTTTCTCATGTGAATAATTCTTCTGATAGATGCTCATAGATGTCTCTGCAATATTTCTGGAACACAGAAATAGAGGTGAATGCTTACAGATCCTTGCGCAAATTAAAAAATAATAAGTAAAAGAGTATATTATAAAATTAGAGCCCCTATGCTCATCCTGTAACTAGGGAGTCATAGGTAATCTTTCTGGTTTTTGAACTCTGCAGTTGTTTCTAGTCAGACACCCATACATGTCCTTTTAGCACGATAAATGTTTAAGAGATTTAAAGTGATGGAATTTGTATCATTATTGAGAAGGAAGTGTAGGAAAGGGAAATTAAAATAGATCTCATTCTACTTTTCCTTACCTCATTTTACTCCTTGACGCAGCATTTCCTCAAATTCTAGCTCTCATAGATTAGTAGATAGGCTGCAAAAACACCTAGAAAAGAGAGAATTTACAGCATCATTTTAAACTTGGCTCAGGACAAACACTTGTATTAAAAGGCATAGAACAACTGCATCATTTCTGATCATACATTGCAAAGACCTAAGTATTACTCCCTGAAAAGAGGTATACTCACTAGTAAAGGAATGATGATTAAGATAAAACCATACCTTTCCTATTGATTAGAGACTGCTCTCAATGTTAGAATAATAGCATAAATTAGTGCAGCAACATCATAAAGTCAGAGATTGCCAAATACAAGTGGGTGTACTTCTGGCGCCATCTCTGATAGCCACGTCTGCCTGAAGGCTATCAGATACATATGTAATTAAATAAATATGGTTCCTGACTGATCTGACTTTTTAGTTAAAGAATAAAAAAATGTGGAATGAGTATAGCTCTTTGATCTAAGAGAAAGGTTTCTGCCTGAAGTAGAATTTATGTTTTATGGACTGATTTTGAGCAGTTGTTTTAAACGGTTTGAATTTTGTTCCATCTAAATCCATGTGCAGCTGGATTAAGTATTCTTCGGTGCAGGACATACAATTAAAATGATAAAAGAAAGTAGTCACTGGGTATCCTGATTGGCTGCTAGAGATTTCAAACCATAGCATGTTCCTGGCATAAGATCAAGTGTCACATATTGGATGCTCATCACATGTAAAATACCAGGATGCCAACTGCTTTTCATTTAGCCAAGCAACGCATTGGCCCTCTCCCAGCAGCTGGCTGGTACCCATTCAAAATTCACAGGTTGGTGGGACTGTGATCTCAGCAATCTTTTCTTCCTCATTTCGCTACATTTTTTGCTCGTGGCTTTTTTCCCCTTTCCCTTCTTGTTTCACTGATGATTGCTAGTTTTCTTTTTTTTTTCTTTGGGTGGGGTGTGTGTGTGCCTTCTACCCTCTTGTAGTCCAGAATTCCTTTTTTCTTCCTTTTTTCTTCCTTTTTTCTTTCCTTTTCATTTTTCCCCTCTTTTCTTAATTTTTTTTAGTTTATCATGTCTTTTTCTGCCTTGTACCCTTCCCTCCCCTTTACTCTCTTCTTAATTTTTGCTGTCTCATTGCCTCAATTTCTCCTTCCTTTGCAAATCAATCCAATCCAATACACACAAAATATACTAAACATATATTGTCATATATTGTCAATACATGTACAATATACATGTCATCTGGATAGAGTGCTGTGATATGTTGTGGTTTACAACCCACTACTTTAAACATCCTTTACTTTGGGGGTTTAATCTCTCTGGCTATTAGTCTTTGTTCATCTGGTTGAAGTGAACTGCCAAATTGCAGAGTACAATCACTGCTGACTTTTCCCTATTCCCTAGGGCTATGTGCTAGTTTTCTTAAATTATTTCTTAAGAAAAGCCTTATACTATTTTTTTCAGTCATCACAGCATTGATTAATTAAATATAATTTCACATAAGGTTAACAGGAAAGATAATCCAGATTCCCTTGTAATCTGTTTTCAACACAGACTAGTTATGCAATAATTTATACTACCATATTTATTCAAATGTTATATTATAAAAAATGTTTATATATAGAAAATGTTTATATCTTAATATAATATTGTTTTAATAAAAATGTTAACATTGTATTAAAAAATATTATTATATAAAAATTATAACTGTATATAAAATTTATAGTGTTCTATATAACTTGTCTTCTTGTATTTTTCCACAGGAAAAAAAAACCAAACAAACCCAACCAAGTACATTTGGATACTGTACTTCAGTATGTCTTCGGCGATTAAAGCTCTTTGGACTAATCCAGAGCCACTGCAACTTTCACATATTCTGTGTAAATTGAGAGCGCTGTAGTTCTGTTCCCTGCCTACAGGAAAAACCTCCTGTCTTCTCTAGTCCTTGGAGGTCATAAAATGATTGTACTGCTCCTATTATGCAATTACACACCCCATTTTAACAGTATAGTTATGGGACACACCATATTACTCACAGCATTTACTTTTAGACCATTATATCATAACTTTTCTCAGTAAATTTTCTTTGCATTATTCAATAAATACTGACTTCTTGAAGCTGTGTGATTAATGAGTGAAACAATGCCATATTAGGAATGGGCCTGATCCTTGAGGTGCCATATCTCATAATTTCCTGCCTGAAGATGAAGGAATCCATTGGGAATTCTTATTAAAATCTTATTCATATGAGCTTTATAGATGTGAACCCTAAATTTTCTGAGGACCATTATCCACTATTCTTACAGTCATCAGAGGCCATAATTAGATGGTTTAGAAATGCTGTCCTTAAGGTCTCAACAGCAATTAACTTTCTGGAAGCCTGAGAAGTAGCGAGCTACAAGCAAGATGAGATTTTTGCTCCTGAGAACGGATGATATTTGAGAGAGCGTTTTCAGAAAGGTACATGTCTAGAATCCTCCTGAATTTATATAAGGCACAATCTAGGTGAAGGGGTCCAGGCCAGCAGGCCCTCCTTGGACTCAAATACAGCATGAACCTTTCATTATTATATTTTTTTTTACAAAGACTGTCATCTATTTTTGTGCGTATCCTCTTGGGTAGCCATGGTTTACCTTACAATGTTGTTTAACACGAGGTCAGTTCTATCCTGGACCTTCTGTGTATTAAGTGGCAGCGTTTTTTACCACCTGATACACTCTGAACAGCTAAGTACACCTGCACACTGCCTGCATTGTACCACAAGGAAGAAGTTATAGCAAACTGGCCATTCAGGGTCCATTTCATTCTACTTATCAAAGCCTGAATATCACATGGAAACATACAAGATAATGAGTTTTTCAAAATATTAATATTAATAGTCTTCAAACTAAAGTCTTTGGAGAAGTCTTTGGGGAAGCAGGGATAAAAAATGTTGACCTGAATTACAGCTTTCTTTCCTATGGCACTATCCTTTTGTCATAGCTAGTATGGGAACAGATTTTGGGTAATAAACTACAACGATTACCCCACACCTCCAAAAAAAAATTCATCTCATCTGCTGTTACCATCAAAGACTTCAGGAAGACCAGTTGGGATGAGTGTTTTGTTCAGAAGTAATCTGTAAATCTACTGTTGCCTCCTGTCATTGCCTCTTACCTGATCATTGCCTTTCAGCCCTAGCAAATTAAATAGGGGGCTAAATACCAAGTAAAATTTCTGACAGGACCCTTTATCCTGTTTCTCCTTCACCTGCAAATGAGGTATGTGCATTCAAAATTGTCCTGACCTCGTGTAGAATGTTTTCTAAACCTCCTTGATATAATCTCAGTGACTGAAGCAAATAACCCCTACTTAATCATGAAGGCTTTAAAAAAAAAAGAAGATGGTGTCTCTGAGAGTTGGCTCCACTATTTCTTTCCTGTCTGAAAAGAGGGAGAAAGAGGAGGGAAAAAAGAGAAAGTAGTAGATGTTGTAAAGAATTGTCTCAAAAATGCTTCATATATGAATGAGCAAAAGGAGTACAAGATCAGTAGTAAAAAAAACGCCAGTAGGGAAAAAAATATGTATATCATCCACTTAATTTGAACATCTACAAAGTAGATGGCTGTATTTGAATTAGTCATCCTTGTCTCCCTTTATAGTCACTCACTGGAGAAAAATAGGATCTTCTAAGTTGTGATTCATGTGATCTATTTTTAGGTTTCTACATAAGGATGAGGATGAGATATGACAGAAATTCCCTATTTTTATCTTTCAACGATAAAGAGAGCCCTGACAGCCACATTTCAGATGATTTTGTCTATACGTTAAATGTCTAATATCATGTGGTATCAGTACATAATAGTGGAAGAGGTGGAACAGTACGTAAACGGCAACTTTCTTGGAATAAGAGGATAATTAAGGTAATGGGAGGGTGGGGGGAGACAAAAAAAAAAAAAAAGAGATTCCTGCAGACACAGACATACAGAAGCATTTGAGCAGATGGTGGTAGAAGATCAGCCAGAACCCCATTTACCTACATAGCCAAGCGAACGTGCAGATCAACCCTCCTTCCCGTTCTGGAACACAAGTATTGAATCAGAGAAGAAATATCATTCTGCTAATGAATTAATAGATCTATTGTCAGAAAAGAAAACAAAACAAAACCCCAAAACCTATTGTCAGACTTTCTTATCCTTGTAATGATCACAGGTTGTAAAAAATAATCTGATTCCTCCAGATCGAAGACTGCAAGTAAAGATCTGTAAGCAGCTGAATGCAGTGTCTTGTAAGGAATCATATAGTAATCAAATTCAATACTATAGTATTCCCAGCATATTGAACTTGCAGTTATCTTAGTTTAAGGAAAATGCTTGCCAGCAAGAAATTGCACACCTGATACTGAAATAGTCACAGAAATAAAGAACACTAATGCAACAATTACAGGAACAGAAAAGGCATCAAACCATTTTCTTCTCTAAGAAATGTTTTGGTATTTAATATGGCAGTCCTACGCAGACATCTTTTCTCACTAGATTCAAACAAAATTATTCATAAATTGCAAAACTGCAACCCACCAAACTGTGCCAACATTTGTACAATGTACCAATATTTTCTTGCTATTTTCACAGCAAACTTTAATTTGTAAACCAAAATACTGTTCCCTGCTGCAGTTGAACCCCCATCTATGTGTGTGGCTAAATCTTAATTCACTATAATTTTTAAAGCTGTATATTTCATATGAATGATGTTAATGAGGTTAGGTGAGGCTCTTTCCTCAGCATCCATAATTAACATCATTTCCTTAAAACAAGAAGAAATGTCCAAAATGTAATGAGGACATATCTAAGGAAAAGAATACTGGAAAGGGAGTAGGGTGAGAGAGGAAAGGGTGATGCAAGACAAAGGAGGGTACTTGAAGCCAAATATCTTGTTCGTTCTTACACTCAATGCAGATTTTGAAGACCTCAACCAAAGGTATTATCATGTTTTAATAATGTCTCTAGTTTTCAGGATAATACATTATCTGGCTATGCACCCAAGTCCCATTGCTTTGCAGTGCTTTGCTGTGAACGCTACTGGTGCTCTATCCTTGCAGATAATAAAAAGTCATCGATCTGCTTACGAGAACACCTTACTTTAGTTGATGGAATCTCAGCATTAAGTCTATTCTTGCTTTGTTGCTGGCTTTTAGGTGGCATGTTCTTTTGCTTACCCAAAAGAGTTGTTTAACTTCCATAAGTAGTGACAAGAATGACAAAGGCAATATGAAAGTGTCATTGAAAAAGAAGTACAGAAATGCTGATTTGGACTATAAATCGTGAATGGACTTACACGGAGTTCAGCTCCCAAATATCTAAAATCCTGTTAAAGCATGTTATTTCAATATAGAGAAGTACATGAACTAGAGGTAAGATTAGCGATCTTCTCACCTGGAAGGTCAGTTATTGCCAACTATTCTAGCCCCCAGTTTCCCCTTTTAAAGAAAAATGCGCTATATAAAATCCAATCTCATTCTGTTTTAGCAGAGCATATATAATTCATATTCTCAGTCTACCATATGTGATCATTGACTGTGTTAAATGGATGAAGGAATATGTGAATAACTTTTATGCACTGAATAAAAAAGTAATGCATAATATACAATGAAATGACAGATCATCTATTTCACAAAACAAGCAGACAGATATATTATAAAAACTAATAAGCACAGAAAGCTTAAGCATATGCTTTTTGGGGGTAGACATGTTATTTGTGTATAGTATTAACTGGAAAATATCAGCTCTTATATTTAAAGTCTCAGAGATACATTTCAATTCACATCAGAACAGGCATAAAACTTAAGGATGGTTATAAATTCTGCAAATAAATCTTTGTCCAGTTACTTCTGAACACGGATATGTATTTTACTACACATGTTCAAAATTACTTCAGAATCTCTTTTTTTCTTTATTTCCTTCTTTCTCTTATTTAAAGGAAACCAACCATTGTATTACATTCCTTTAAATAGGTAGTTCTTAGTCTTCTGCATCTGTTAATCTGTCTTTTCTGCAGTATTTTCTTGACACTATTATCACTAATGGCTTCTGAGGAAGTTTCTAGTGCACAGCATGCACTAATACCTTTCCCAGAAAATCAAATGTACTTTCTACTGGCATTAATGTTATCTGTCAAACAAACTGATGGTTTGTAATTGGAATGCTTTCACAAAATATCACTGTGTTTGGCACTAATTGACATTCCTGTTCACATCATCAGCTGAGAGGTTAAGGACAGTTTGAACACTGAAACTATCCTTTCATTTCATGTTTCCTACATGTCAGAGTTCAAGTGCATGAGCAGAGTAAGACAGGGATCCAGCTGATAAACAGAGAACTTAATACTGTGAGGTTTTGTATTTGCAAGAATTATTTTGTAACACCCACCACCACCACCAACAGAAAGAAAACCCTTCTGTTCCCCCACAAAACCTTAGATGTTCTGGTTTTCTACAGGAGATGAAGATCAACCATGGAAAATGAAATGATGTAAAGTTTACTTTATTTCTATCAAATTAACTTTTACATATATATATTTATAATATACCCACTGATGGGTCTAATATGTCTCTCTTTTTGGTTTTGAGCTGTTTGAATCCTGAGGATCATACATGCAATGGCCAAAATGATTTATTCTGGCCAAGAACAAAAAAACCATTCCAATCTCAAGTATGAAAAATATACAGAAACTAAAATACAGAGGTGTTTTTTTATTTTAAAAAGGTCCTCTTCCATCCATGTAGGTCTTATTTTTAAATAATTGAGCTGTTACAAGATGTTATAAAAGGCATGAACTTGCAGTTTAACAATGCAGTGTAAATCACAGTTTGAGTGCTGTGGGATTTCATCTGATGATCCACAATTCATGAGCCATTTGTTTCAGTAAATGTCCTCAGTATATCAGTTCATAAGTGCCATGATGTGCCATTATAAAGCATTATCAAATGGTTTGTGGACACCCCCCCCCAGCCCCCCAAAAGCCAAAGAATCTGATTATCCTTAAGGGTTCAAAGATCCCTACTTGTGCTGTTGCTCTGTGTACTTTTCATTATGATTTCATAGTCCAATGTTCTATTACATGCAACACTGTACTTCATTGGGTGGTTATTTTTCAAGGAAGGATGCAAATATGGCCATTATAAGTAATATTTTTTCTACAGCAAATGTAGTTAGCACAGAATAATACGCAACAATATAGGACTAGACGATACTAGAACAGGTGATACAACAGGTGAGGAACGTTCAGCACAAGCAGGAGAAAATACAGGTTTTATACTCAAAAACACATATACCCAAAAGATCACATATCTCCCATGCAAAGGAGAAGCAGAAGGCATAAACAAACACCAGAAAGATGATGTTAAGTTTGTCACTAGTGGTGTTTGGTTTTGTAATGGAGACAAAGCGAGAACTGGGAACAAATGAATCATAAAAGACATTCTCAGAGGGAATTACCAGGTCTATAAAGAAAGAATAATTCTTTGGAAAGAAAAAATGGCCACATGATGTGAAAAGGATCATAGTTTAATAGCAACGCTGACTGATAAATTTCATAAGAAGAAAAAACAATCTTCTGATGTGCCAGGAGAGTTCAATCTACTTAATTCTGTTTCTAGTTTACTAGACTCTTTACATTTGCTGTGTTACTTTGTGGCTGGTTTACATTTGTCTTACGTTTCATTTGCATTAGGTTTCTTTCACAGAAAGTGTCAGATGTACCAGTTTAGGTTTCACAGACCTTTCCATATATGATAGGAGTAAACTCATATCTTGCTATCAGTTGTGTACAAACTGACAAATTAGCTGACCCAAGTTTATTTGTCGTCTGCCCTGATGTAAGAGCAGAAAGTTTAGATTTACTGTGCAGTAGATAAATTGCTGTTCTTTATTATAGCTGTCCCAAGATATGATCCACAATGCCTCTTCCCTGGTTCAAAAGTAAGACTGTTGTCAGAAAAGCCATAAACTGGATCTATTTTTAGTTGTTGGCAGTAATAGTAATTTCATGATGGATATCCACACTTACTAATTGCATCATTTATGTTGCACTGTCTCCCTTAATATCCCCATTGACAAACAGATAAATGGACAGTAAGGTGGATTGAAAACTGTCTGAATTGCCAGGCCCGAAGAGTTGTGATAGGATGCACAAAGTCCAGTTGGAGGTCCATCAACAGTGGCGACCAGTATTGGTTAACATCTTCATTAATGACCTTGATAATGAGGCAGAGAACACCCTCAGGAAGTTTTCAGATGGCAGAAAACTGTGAGGAATGGTTGGTACACCATAGGGTTGTGCTGCCATTCAGAGGGTCCTTGAAACGCTGAAGAAATGGGCCAGCAGGCACCTCATGGAGTTTAACAAAGGGAAATGCCAAGTCCTGCACCCGGGGAGAAACAACCCCATGAATGGGTACAGGATGGGGATTGACTGGGTTTGCAGAAAAGGACTGGAGGTTCTGGTGGGCAGCAAGTTGAAAATGAGCCAGCAATGTGCCCTTGCAATAAAGAAGGCTAATGGTATCCTGGGCTGCATTAGGGGTGTTACCAGCAGGTCAAGGGAGGCGATCCTTCCCGTCTATTTGGCATCAGTGAGACGTATCTGGAGTTTTGTGTCCAGTTCTGGGCTTCCCAGTGCAAGACATATATGGAGCAACTGGAGACAGTCCAGCAAAGGGCCACTAAAATGATTAAGGGACTGAAGTATCTCTCTCACGCAGAAAGTCTGAGACAGCTGGGACTGTTTAACCTAGAGAAGAGAAGGCTCGGG